>JADRCD010225409.1:47033-71761 GCA_019843815.1 Montemys delectorum | reverse complement strand
AAACAAGCAAACAAACAAACAAAAACAAAAAAAAGAAAAAGAAAAAAAGGAAAGAAAAAAAAAGAAGAAGAAAAAAAAAGGAAAGAAAAACCACTCAAATATCTTTCAGGTTTTCTAATCTGCTTTTTTTTTTTTTTAATCTGTTAAGGAGAAATTGTATTGCTCTACCAGCCTTGTGTGACTCCACAGCTAACACAAATTATGAGTACATTTTCAGACGTGTAGCAATAAGATAAGAGCCCACAGGTCACTGGAGCAGATAGCCTTAGTTCTAACAACAGCAACAATAAGGAGACATAAGAGAGACTGGATATGCTGGAAACAGGAGTGTAAGTCACAGGGACGCTGACTGGTAATGTACGACCATGAAATGGAACTCACACGGGAACAGGCGCTGACTGCTGAAACCACACGTGCTTGCTCGGGGGGGGGGGGGTGTTCTCACGGACTGAAAACTCACTACACTCACAAACACAGGATTGGTTAGGAAGCACTGTGTCTCCTACAGTGTGATGACTGCAAAGCCTCCTGGGAAGACTCTCAAGACAGACAATTCCTAACTAGTATAAATTAGCAAATTTTATTAAAACCTAATGAGTCCTTAAGACTGGGCTGTGGCGTCCTCCTAGCGCTTTTATCATCCTTTGGGCTTACACTGCCGCACTACCAAACAGGCAGCCGTGCTTCACTTGAGGTCCCTCTGGGCAACTGCGCCACAAAAGCCTGCTGGGTAGGGTCACCTCCCCCACCTTCTGATTACTGCTACTCTGAAAATTTACAGGAATTTTGATGTTTTTCAGGGTGGCATGATATAAATGGCAGCAGACAAGAACAATGTTTAAAAAAAAAACAAAGGCTGTACACAAGAACTTATGTTTATTGCAAACAAACAAACAAAAAGAGAGAGCGAGGGAAAGAGAGGATGGCGAGGAGCGGAACGTGTAAGGTTAAGAATTGAAAAGCGTCTTACATTCTGCCCTAATGGCAGCATAATTAATAGCAACAAATGGCCGTCTCGCTGCCTGCCGCAGCCGCAGGGTGTTTTTGCAGACCTGCCGAGCAATTTTTGTGAAATACGTAGTGTGAAGGAAGAAAGCTTGTCGGGTCTTCACTGCAGACTTGGGGCTCCCGGTGTTCCTGACCGGCATGCCCTGCAAGGCCTGCCGGGACACGTGGCTTCTCACGCGCGGGTCCTGCAATTGCGGAAAACAATGGAATTTTCAGAAGAGAACTTGCCAAAGCACAAGGCCACTTGGGACGCATCCATAACTCAGGAACGTGTCGCATCGAGGGGAACGTAGTGTGCCCAACTGGTAAGAACGCAGGGAGTGCGCAGGGCAGGGGTGGAACTCAGTTCCCGATGGCTGCCAGAACGGCCCTGTGGGACGTTTATTATTTGTGGAGAATCCAGAGATTCCAGACTTGCCTCCCTCTGGTAGGCATCCTCCATCTATCTACACAGATTTACCAAGGTCATCTTTCAACTACGGTTCACTCAGGACTGAGCCCTTCTTGTCCCTCCACAATAACCAAAGAAAGAAAAGGTTTAATTTGTGTTTGCTGTTTTATATAATAAGGTGTTCTCAACAGTATCTAAAGGTTACAAATTGTTTTTAAAAACAAGACTATTTAGGTTTTTTTTTTTTGAGACTTTTTTAAAAAGATTTATTTATTTTATTTGTATGAGTACACTGTAGCTGTACAGATGGCCATGAGCCATGATGTGGCTGCTGGGAATTAAACTCAGGACTGCCCTGCTTGCTCTGCCCTGCTTGTTCCACCGCAGCCCCTCCCCCCCCCCCATCACTCCATCGTAATTCATTGTAGCTGTCTTCAGACACACCAGAAGAGGGTGTCAGATCTCATTATGGGTGGTTGTGAGCCACCATGTGGTTGCTGGGATCCGAACTCAGGACCTTTGGAAGAGCAGTCAGTGCTCTTACCCACTGAGCCATCTCGACAGCCCAAAACAAGACTGTTTGTAAGCTCTCCTCTCAGGCAAACACCTCCCACACATATTATTCTTTTTTTCCCCCCTGAATAATCTCAAAAGATCAATATTTTGAATACCTGAAGAAAACCTCACTTCTCCCTGCTTCTGTGTTTACACCCACCATGAGTATACAGCGCTGTGTCTAACCCTGAGACCCAGCTTTGCTCATTTGTAAGTAGTCCTGTGTTATATTTCTGCTTCCAAGGAAGAGGCCAATAGCCAGGAAATGTGGCATTTTCAACCTGCACAGACTCCACTCACATACCTCTGCAGTCGGGCTGGGGGACTTCTCTTCCTCTGACTGGGTAGGCATTTTCAGACCTCCATACTTTTTCCAATACAGCCAACAGGTCGCGCAGAGTCTACACTGCATATTAGGTGGGCCCCAGGAATACCACTGGTGAGACTGTGTGGCTAAAGACAGAGGGAAAGGGACCATGAAATCCATGATCTCAATTTAATGGAACCCCAGAGACACCCTGAAGCCACAGCGAGCTTACAGAGTTGTCCACAGTAGTCAGTTATAGTAGATACGCGAGCTGGTTCACAGCTAGTTTCCCAAGGCTGTAGGCCAAGCACGAACGTGCAGTTTTCAGTACCCTGAAGATATTAAGTTGCTTGTTTCCAGCACAAATGTTTGTCATGTCTATTAAGAGGAGCTACATCTTGATTTATGCCTCAGGCTGCTGAGATTTTATTTTGTTAATTAAAAGTGATATCATTATATGCATGTCTAGAAATAAGTCTCTTGAAGGATATTATTATTATTTAAGCTCCTTGGCAGTGTTTAAAACCTGAACAGAGTGGTTCAGAAGGTCTCTTAAGGATTGCTAAGGCACTGAAGAGAGGACTCACTGCTAAGTCAAGAGAGCCAAATAAAACCAGAAACCTGTCTGTTGTTCTTTTACTCAGGAAACGAAATTTTGCTTTAGAATTGCTTCCTAAACACGGAAAGTCCTGAAGACTATATATAAATCCCTATCACGTGAGCGAGTGCAGCTCCTATGCTTAGTAAGTAAGGCTGACCCCAGCTGATTTACTGCTTGGCTGGACACAGCCTGTGTCAGCTTCTGCAGCTTATACGCAGGTCCCAAACGAAAAGCTTCCTTAAGCAGAGCCAAAGAGCCGGGTGGTGGTGGCGCAAGCCTTTAGTCCCAGCACTTGGGAGGCAGAGGCAGGCAGATTTCTGAGTTCAAGGCCAGCCTGGTCTACTGAGTGAGTTCCAGGACAGCCAGGGCTACACAGAGAAACTCTGTCTCAAAAAACCAAAAAAAAAAAAAAAAAAAAAAAAAAAAAAAAAAAAAAAAGAAAGAAAAAAGAAAAAAAAAGCAGAGCCAAAGAGAGGTGGGAACCGAGGAGGGGAAATATAGTTAAAAACGCAGGCAGGGACGATTACACTAATGTTGTGAACAGTTGTCCCCTGCCTGTAATTTAACACCATCCACACAAAGCAGTCAGCTAGTGCTGGAGGGTGTCCACCAATGATACGCCACGAACCAGCAGGCAAAGAGAAAAAGCACAGCTCGGCGGGCACCAGACTTGGGCTGGGCACGGAAAGTCCCTAGGTCCAGCCCCTACCACACCAAAAGAGCCAGAAAACAGACTGTTACACTTAGTTGCCTTTAGCAGACTGAGAATAATCTCCATACCATCATGTGCTGCTCTTGGAAAATCCTTTTCAAAGCCAGGTCTAACCCCTTTCCTTTTTAACTTAAAACATATAATAAAGTTGGCTTTTTTCAGACAGATTTTGTGCCAACATTTTCATTACATGTATGTGTCATGAGTACAGGTGCCCTAGAAGGCCAAAGGTGATGGGCACGCCTGGGCTAAAGTTAGAGTTGTTGGTGTGCACCAACCAAACTGAGGTCCTGTGCAAGGCCAGGGCCCCCCTCATTTCCTCTGCCTTACTGAAAACCGTTAGACTACATCTCTAAAGCTATTCCCTTACTTGGCCATTTCCTCCTCCTGAGGCTGACTACCAAGGTCCAGCTATCAATCTACGAAGCCCAAAGCCCCCTTTGGCTCATCTAATTAAAATTAAACACCTCATCCTAAGGTCTCCCCTCGTGCCTATGTGCCTGCTTGTCTCCTCTCTATGCCGAGGCCTCAGTGGGACCAATACCCCTTCCCTTCCCTCTTGTTTCCTTCTCCCTCATTCTCCATCTCCTGTGTGTGTCTCTTATTCTCCTTTGTATGAGAAATTGATCTTGGGGTCCTGGGCTGACACTTTTCCTTAGACTTTTGACCACTGAGCTAGCTCTCTAGCCCCCAACTTGACTTTGCTTACATATAAATAAGGGCACCAAGGTCACATGTACATGTGCACACATATACATACATCTGCCTGCACACGTGTGTGCCCACAGAGAAGAACTATGGCTGCACTGTGGTGGCACATGTCTGTGACCCAATCTCGCCAGAGGATGCTGAGGCAGCGGGGTAGAGAGTTGGAGGCCAGCCTGTGCTCGTGGGAGACCCTGCCTCAAGAACCTGACCCAAGCAACAAAGACAGAAAGGAGAGCTTCTGCTTCTCTTTGAGATTTAAAATAAACACCGGCTGCTAGCCAGACCATCTCACCAGCCCCATCCAACAACAAGGGCACACATAAGAACCCTGCAAGCAGAGATGCACAGAGTAAGATCCAAGTCCAAAAGCAAATATCATAACCTGGCATTTCCCCACCTGGTTCCCTAGGAAATGAGGGCTGGAAGGACTCATCCCCACACCTGCCTCTTCTCCAGAAGTACCAGACACATTTAATTTGTCAGGGGACATTGAGGAACTCCAAGAGGGGATTTGGTATGTATCACAGTACAAAGTGAATATAATTGCATATAGTTTAAAAAACAAACTAACAAACAAAACCTGCCAGCAAACAGATCCACAGAAGAAAACCAGAACAAATGCACATCCACCTTAGCAAGAATGCTCAGCCAATGTCCCCTTGCTCCCAGCGTGGGCTTGGGAGTTGGGGTGGACACCTGCCCTGTCCTTGAGCAGCAGCATGCTTTCTAGAAGTAGCTTCTCACTGGCCCACCCATGGCACAGGACAGTCCCCACACTCACCAGGCACCGCCTAGCAGACTTACCATAGCAGCTTTCACAGGCTCGCCCTAGGAGGGCGCTCTGGCTCGGCGGCTGGCCCGGGGTGCCCACAGCTCCATTCACAGTGCCGGCCTTGCCACTGCTGCTGGAGATTTGGTTGGGATTTGGTTTGCTGCTTTCAATGAAATGTAAAGTGAAATAATAAAAATAATTTGTAGGACAAGGCCAAAAGCTGGCACCTCCTTACTAATTTACCTTCCCTGAAATACAAACAAATACTAATCTACTTAGTGAGGAAGACACAGGCTGGGAAAGCAGGGTGCTAAGATGAACCCAAGTATGGGAGCAGTGAAGGGAGCCAATGAGAATGAAGTATGATGGGAGGTGTACACAAAGATGCTTGATGGACCCAGGACTTTGTATACTAACCTAAAAAATAACAACAAACCAGAAACACATACACCAAACAATAACCAAAAGAAAAACAAACAAACAAACAAAAATCCCTGAAATACATTGGCACACATGATGCCAGGAACTTACACACGAGGGTATATTTGGTGGAATGATAAGAAAAAATAAACAAAATAAAACCAAGGCACTCCTTTTGCAAAACAGCTGTGAACAGCCAGAGTCTTGTGCCGGGCACTCTGTGGTAAACACACTGGCTCCTATGTCCACTATACCAGGGCACATTGCACAGTACACTGTGCTTTTGAAAGATAGAAGTGACTAGACTTCATCCTCATCATAAATTTTCCCAAGAAAAACAGTTTTTGATTGGATATTAAGGTAAAGGCAGCGCTGTGTGGCTGGAAGAGCCCTGGCCCTTCTCCTGGTTGGGATGACGCTGTGGTCTCTGCAGTGCTTCCGTGGGGGGGGGGGGGGGGAGGGGCGCGGGGGGTGGAGGCAAGGCTAGGCAAAGACGCAGCTGAATTCTGCAGGGACACCCACCACACACAGCCAAGGAGCACCTGTCCCAAACTCTAGATAAAAATTCACTTTATAGGCTGGCGAGATGGCTCAGCGGGTAAGAGCACTGACTGCTCTTCTGAAGGTCCTGAGTTCTGATCCCAGCAACCACATGGTGGCTCACAACCACCTGTAATGAGATCTGACGCCCTCTTCTGGCGCATCTGAAGACAGCTACAGTGTATTACACTGGAGTGAGCCCGGCTGTCCTGAGTTCAATTCCCAATAGCCACATGATGCCTCACAGCCATCTGTACAGGTACAGTGTACTCATACACATAAAAATAAACAGATAAATTAAAAAAGATGTATTTATAAAAAAATTCACTTTACATTTGAAGTTTTACGAGGCAGATTAGCAATTGGATAAGAAAGCTTTTGAGTTTGTGTTTTGGATTTTCCCCTTCTGTTTAAGAAAACACTTTTAGGAGGAAAAAAGGACATGGGTCAGGAAGGAGGCTAAGTGCAAACGTATCAGAAACAATAGTAAGACTGAATGCACACTTGTCAGCACAGCTCTAAGTATTTAAATACATAACCTGGATGTATACACAGAGCTGACAGTAGGCTAGCCCTGCTTAGAGCCGTGCCTATTGACAACGTACAGCTGCACACACAGTACACAGCCTTCAGTAAGACAGACTCACTAAGCAGGAAACAAAGATCTGCCCCAGACGAATGTCGTTCTAGCAAATTCTCATCTCCGTTACAGTGAGACCCCTCTGTTACAGTGTGTCCCAGCTTGGGACACACACATTCATAAACAAACAAACAAATGAAACAGGTTTTGTTGTTTGTTTTTGTTTTTTGGAGCAAAAAGAAAAGAAGTGGGGCTGGGCTCGGTAAGCCCTTAAGCACAGCCTCCAGAGACAGCAGCAGTGGCAGCTCTGTGAGTTCAAGGACAGCCTGGGCTATGTAGAGAGAGACAGTGTCTCAAAAAAGAAAAGAAAGGAGGAAGTTCAGAGAAACTAAATTCCCAAAGAGGTGTAACATCTCCAGTTGAAAAGGACTCTGCCTTGGAGTGGCTGAAATGCTGCTCCTTCCCAAGGACGTCAAGCAAAAAGTTTCCCAGAAATATGGAAAATTGGCATTTAAATGCAGGGCTAAATATATGCATCTAAGAAGGGCCAGTGCTGGGCTGGAGAGATGGCTTTGTGGTTAAGCGCACTTGCTGTTCTTGCAAAGGACCTGCGTTTGATTCCCAGCACCCACACGGTGGCTCACAACCATTCATAACTCTGATTATGTGTAAATAGTAACTTGAGGCAGGTCCAGGGAGGATAATGACATGTATAAAATGTTCCAGGTGGCCAGAGATGGGTTGGGAGAGTGTTTTAGAGGAAAAACAGTTTCACGGAATATTTTCATCAACATTTCTTGGTGCCTACAATGGCTTTGTGTATGGATCAGTATGTTCAGTGCATGCTGCACACACATCCACTACTCCTTTTATGATAGAACAAACTCACAATGGCCTAATCTAATATTGCGACACCATCTATCTCTGAGCGTGGTGACTGGCAGGACAATCCACCTAACTGTGGACCCAACCTTGACAAGCCAAGGTCAGCCACACCCCAAACAGTAGAGTTTCCAAAGCTCTTCCTTGGTCAAGCTGGTGCACCCATAGCCAGTCTTCCCATGTGTCCTGCTGCTCCCTGGACCCATGGTCCAAATGCAACCTGTCATCTTCAAGACCATGGCTCCTCTTTAAAATTTGTCCACTCTCCAAGTCATGGTACCCACACTGCAATGCAGTCACTACTCTTTCCACACCAGCCACATCATTTTTTTATAGGCTCCTCAATTGTGTTGGGCCCAGTCACAGCTCAGGACACCACTAGCTGTTCAGCGCAACTGTCTGTAGCAGTGTGCACTCAAGCTTCCTCAAAGACTCTTCCCAGGGGTGGGGGTGGGGGGTAACAAAAGGTTTACAGCCCCTCCCCCAACGCTCTTGGTCACTGTACTTAGCACCAAGGTCCACACAAGGTCTGTCCCGCATGGCTCCACAGGGCAGCCAGTCTTCTCAACCTCAGAGAGAGACACAAGACTTTGCCTGTGCAAGACTGCCAGGCTCAAGGCAGGAGAGAAAAAGATTTCTTCATTTCTTCATCTATTAAAAAAACGGAGGAAGGTGGATTTCTGAGTTCCAGGCCAGCCTGGTCTACAGAGTGAGTTCCAGGACAGCCAGGGCTACACAGAGAAACCCTGTCTCAAAAAAAAAAAAAAAAAAAAAAAGAAAAAAAAAGGAAACTTTTCCTATAAATGGCTCAGTAGTAAAGAAGTTTAAGTTTGTAGGTAACACAGTCACAACCGCTAAATTCTGTGCTTGTAAGATAATAGCAGACTTGGACAATCTATAACTAATACACAAGCCTGTGTTCCAGGGAGACTACTGGGTGGATCCCTGACTCAGATAAAGACACCAAAGCCAGGGTAAGCTGAATAAAATCAGTCATTAGGCCACTGAGTCCATGCAGGCACCACATGTTCTCTCTAAGGCATCAGCACTGTGGGGCACTGTGGGGCACTGTGGGGCACTGTGGGGCACAGGCAAGGCTGTCTGCCCCTGAGAAACTCAGAATTGAGTCACAACTAGTGTTTTGGTGTTTGTTTGTTTGTTTGTTTGTTTTTGTGGAATGACATGTTTTGTATTCATGAAGTAAATATATAATTTTAAAGGATCTCAAAAGAACACTGCAGAAAAAATAGAATAATTATGGGATACATAAATCACAGTTTTTAAAAAGTAAAAGAAAGCCAGGTGTAGTGGCAAATGCCTTTAATCCAAAGTACTTTGGAGGCAGAGGCAGGCAGACCTCTGAGTTTGAGGCCAGCATGGTCTATAGAGTAATTTCCAGGACAGCCAGAGCTATATAGTGAGACCCTGTCTCAGAAAAATAAAAAATAGGAAAACAAAAAACAAAACAAAACAATCTCCCTTCCCTACACACACTGACAAAACAAGAACCATGGCAAGTACATCAGTCCCACACTCTGAGGTAAAACTGTCCATGAAGCCTCCTGGATGGACAGACATGTATTATGCAATATATCCAAACCCAGAACAGAAAAATTTATACAAAATAGCTGTTTTTAGCTCAAAGAATTAGAAAAACCTTGAAGCGGCAGAAAGTTGTCGTAGATTTGAGTAACCAAACCTAAAACCTCAAAGATGGAAGAGTGTGATGCCCTTAACACACATGGAGTAAAAAAGAAACTGAGAAGCCAGGCGGTGGTGGCACACGCCTTTAATCCCAGCACTTGGGAGGCAGAGGCAGGTGGATTTCTGAGTTCGAGGTCAGCCTGGTCTACAGAGTGAGTTCCCGGACAGCCAGAGATGTACAGAGAAACCCTGTCTTGAAAAACAAAACAAAACAAAACAAAACAAAAAAAAAACCAACCAAACAAACAAACAAAAACAAACAAACAAACAAAAAACGAAACAAAACAAAAAGAAACCGACACTCAACTTTACATGACCATGAGCTGAAAACTCAAAAGATAGGGTGCTAGATACGGGAAACAGCCAGGACCTACTGATCATCTCCTTACAAAATGTGGTCCAAGAAAACAACGTAAACACCTCAGCAAATCATGCAAACACAGCTCACAGGGGTGAGGCACACTAACTAAAGACTCCTCCTGCTGCACAGAAGGCTCAGGAAGTTCTAGCTCTGAAACAGTGGCCTCTAGTAACACAGCTACCTTCTCTCCCTGGGGAAATCTGACACTTGCCCTGTGGCTTAATACTAGAACAAGCTGCCTTGAGCTGGTCTGCTGAGGCTTTGTCAGTCACCCACTCCCTCCCAAAGTCATTGCAGTGGGACAACAGAAAACAAGTTTTGAGCTCTGAGGAGGAAAAACAGGTAAGTCACAGTGAGCAAATGGCGTGTTTGGAAGGCCAGCGTTCAGAGCAGGGTGATGTCTCCAAGGACTCGTTACTTACTAAGTTGGGATGTACACTTGCTTCAGTTTGCTCTCGGCTTCTGCGGCTTTTAGGCGCTTCTAATTCAAAAGATGCAAAAGACAGTTTACATGAAATGCATACTAATCGTTAACATCTCATTGCCTTACAATGCACAGTTCATTATCTTAAGATTTCTTCCACATACATAGTCTAAAGCTTCCAAAGTCATTAATTAGCTTCTGAACTGCAGAGCTGTGAGCCTGATTAAGACTCCACATCCCAATCCTTTGTTGTTGTTGCCACTTCTCTGTGTAGCCCTGGCTGTCCTGGAACTCACTTTGTATCAGGCTGGCCTAAAACTCACAGAGATCCTCCTGCCTCTGCCTCCCAAGTGTCAGGATTAAAGGCGTGTGCCACCATCCCATCAATGCCTGGCAGATTCCCAGTCTTCTAGGAGGAAACTATAAGGACTTTTCTGGTGCGTGTGCGAGTTTGTGATTTGAACCTATGGCCTCACACATGCTAAGCACATGTTCTACCACGAAGCTTCACTTCCAAGTCTCAGGACAGTGGCAATGATCATTTTTTGTTTGTTTGTTTTTGTTTTTCGAGACAGGGTTTCTCTGTGTAGCCCTGGCTGTCCTGGAACTCACTCTGTAGACCAGGCTGGCCTCAAATTCAGAAATCCACCTGCCTCTGCCTCCCAAGTGCTGGGATTAAAGGCGTGCACCACCACTGCCTGGCTGCAATGACCATTCTTATTTTTACAAATTTAGTTTGCCATTTTACTTCTTGTCTTTCTGAAAGGAATATGCATGCATACACTGTCCCACTCCTCAATACATTTGCTTTTAGAAAAATATTTAGGGATAATGTCTAGACTCCATGCAAGAGTGACTATAGTTACTCATAATAGAATTAAACAAAGTTTTGCCCTCACATGATGGAACACATGCAGTAACTACAGTCAGTTCTGAGACAGAGGGTCACTATGTAGCTGAGCCTGCCCTGGAACTCACTACCGTGCTGTTCAGCCTAGTCTCAAACTCCCAAGTGCAGGGATTACAGGTCTATACTGCACCTGGCTCTGTAAGAACTGTAATCCCTGGCTGCTGCACCTAGGAGCCAAATGCGGGCAAAGAATGGTAAGGTGAACACGTTAACAGATCGACACCATGGTCAGCACATAAATAAAAGCAAATGGAATGGCGGATAAAGTACAGTCATTGTCCCCAGAGAGACTACAATGCCCCCTCCAGTTGGCTAACAGATGAAGACAAAAATATTCAGGGATAACCTGAGAATTCTAATGGAGTCAACACTTTGGGAAAGCACTCTTCCAAACACAGTAAACTGTCCTCAGCGCCATGTCTGTGCCTTCTCTGGGGATACTTCCTGACTTGAACAGCACAGGTTTCCAGACTATACACAGCTTCATCTCCACCACAGTTGTTTAAAAGATGCACTTTCTGAATTCCATATGGTGTTGACACTGTAGATTTCTATTCACTATTCATGACCATGGCAAAGCCTGGCACTTGAGAGTGGTCCTTAAATGAATGTGTATAGCATCCAGTCCTTGCCACTGTGCAGCTGGCACATTTAGGCAGATGCCATCTGTTTTAAATCTCTGCCTTGGTTCTGGCATGTGACTGCAAGAATCTAAAACAGGCATTTACTGAGGTCATTTGAGAAATATACTTTTCTCCAAAGGTAGATTTTTTCAAAATAAGTAACTAAGAGTTACATGAATTCAGGATGTTTATGAACAACTCAAAAATTAAACGATTCCCTACTTTTGAATGACTTTGGAGAAGAAAGCATCGAAGGACAGAGACTAAAGCTGCCATCCCCAGGTTGATGGCAAACACCAGCAATCCTAGTGCTTGGAAGGCTGATGCAGGAGAAACTCGAGTTTAGGGACAACCTGGGCTACCCAGTGAGGCCCTGTCTCAAAAGAACAACAAACATGTCACAACTGAGGTCAAATGCTCAGGGGCCTGGGCTTATAGCTCAGTGGCAATGTGCCTACCTACCATATTCAAGGTCCAGTCTATGTTCCCTAGTACCTGGACAGGGAACCCCAAAAGGGTGGCGGGGCTAGGGCTTATGGAGCAGGCCAAAAAAATGTCATGTAAGGAGATTTTAGAAAAGCACAGCCGTATCTGAATTTATAAGGCCGATAGCTTCATGCTCAAATTTTAGTCCATAAAAGTATATCATCCAAGGATTTCTAGTAAGCCCCAGTTGCTGGAGATGAGGCACTGGCTAGACAATGCCTCTCTAGCTCTCTCTCTCCCTTTCATCTTTCTCAAGTAGTTATAAAGATGAATGCTGAAAACAGTGAACCACTAAGATGAAAATATTAAAGATAATGTCCTAAAGACATGAAATCATGGGGTTTAAAGCAGTCTAGGAAAGATCAAACAGGTTCAGGATTCGTGCATTGCTCACACTGACCCAAACAGACAGGCTCACTGTAATTCAGTGGCGGGGTGGTATGGAAAGTTACCTGTTGCACGTATCTGTCAGTAGTTTTCCACATGTAATAATATTCAATGATACTAGTCAAGGACTTCCATGGGAGCTGAAAGATATTTAAGACAATAATGAAAACAACCTATGGCATAAAGTGTTTTCCTTCAAAATCTCATCTTTGAAGTGATATAGCAAGGATCTGTATTGATGTAGCAAGGATCTGTTTGTTAGACTTGTCTAGAAAAAAAATCTTTTGAAAAAAAACAATATTAATTCTTAGCAAAAGTGTCTTGGGGTTTCTATTCCTGCACAAACATCATGACCAAGAAGCAAGTTGGGGAGGGAAGGGTTTATTCAGCTTACACTTCCACATTGCTGTTTATCACCAAAAGAAGTCAGGACTGGAACTCAAGCAGGTCAGGAAGCAGGAGCTGATGCAGAGGCAATGGAGGAATGTTCATTACTGGCTTGCTTTCCCTGGCTTGCTCAGTTTGCTTTCTTATAAAATCCAGGTCTACCAGCCTGGGGATGGCACTGCCACAACAGGCCCTCCCACACTTGATCACTAATTGAGATTTTAAATGCCTTACCCATCTGGATCTCATGAAGTTATTTTCTCAAGAGAGGTTCCTTTCTCTGTGATAACTCCAGCTTGTGTCAGGTTGACACAAAACCAGCCAGTACCAAAAGGTATTGAGTTATATTTAATAAGAGATCCAATCCAGCCAGGCAGTGGTGGCGCACGCCTTTGATCCCAGCACTTGGGAGGCAGAGGCAGGAGGATTTCTGAGTTTGAGGCCAGCCTGGTCTACAGAGTGAGTTCCAGGACAGCCAGGGCTACACAGAGAAACCCTGTCTCAAAAAACCAAAAATCAAAAACCAAAAAAAAAAAAAAAAAAAAAAAAGAAAAAGAGATCCAATCCAATGCATGTATTCAATTTCTCACCAATCTGATTAAAAATTATAAACATCATTGGGAAGATTTCCTGACTTAGGAAAGTTCTTAGCACTGTAAAGGAGCTACAAGAGGGACTGAAGCATAATTAATGAATGAATGTGGTTAATTAATGTGGGCTTTCTGTGTTCGAGGCAACTGCTCTGCCATGGCCTACATCAGCAGCTGTGCTGCCTAGTTTTCATAGCAGCATTCACACAGCCCGAGGCTAAGTTACTATAACTCCCAGATGTCTTTTGGTCTCTGGCATAATATTTCTCAACATTTTTCTGATGACTTTTGACAATTTTGTTCATTATAAATAAAACAACTGGGCTGGAAAGATGGTTCAGTGGTTAAGAGCACTGGCTGCTCTTCCAGAGGTCCTGAGTTCAATCCCCAGCACCCACATGGTGGCTCACAACCCTCTGTAACGGGATCTGAGGCCCTCTTTTGGTGTGCATGAAGACAGAGCACTCATACATAAAATACATAAATACATCTTTAAGAAAGTAAAAACAACAGGCTACATACATCCTTTAAAAAAAATTAAAAGACACAGGTATGTGTGCTTCCTATTTTTAAAAGTAAGCGTGTTTTGGCTGATTTTCATAAGATTAAAGAGAAAATCCTACTAGAGCAAAGACTATATTCCAGACAGCCCTGAGATGAGGCTTTGTTATGAAGATGAACTGAGAGTGGCTGACCTCGGAAGTGCCTTCTCTCCTTGGAAAACAAGGATCTGACAGGCATTTATCTGGAAACTCCAGACAAGGAAGCCAAGTGGACAGTAAGCCAAACTCTCATACGGTCTACCAGGTGCATGCAGGCCATGCCCAGCAGCAGATCCTCTACCAAGGACAGTGCCAGGCACTGGCATATGACTTCAGGAGCGCTCCCTGGGACACACAATCAGTGGTGCCTATAACCACCGAATGGGGTGCACAGCATGGCAACCCCAGTAAAGAGCCAGTGGGCCACGAAATCACACCTCACTCACCATCTATTTTATTAGGAATGGAAGGAAAACTACTCAAGAGAAGCAGAGCATGGTGGCACATGCCGGCAATCCCAGTTTAGAATTCTGAGACTGGAGGATCAAGTTTGATGTCAGCCTGGACTACGAGACCTTCGCTCAAAAAACAAAAAGGAGAAGGCTGGAGAGACAGCTCGCTGCTCTTTCAGAGGACTCTGGTTCAGTTCCCAGCACCCACACAGTAGCTCACAACCTCCTGTACCTCTGGTTCCGATGTCCTCTTCTGGCCTCTAGGGATACCAGGCATGCATGTGGTGCAGACATACATGCAGATCAAACACCCATATATACAGAATAAAAATAAATAGTAAAAAGGTATTGTGGATTGGTTCTAATGCTATTTGTGTTAATTTGGCTCTCAAAAATCACACAAAATCTATACATTCAGACTCTGAGGGTCCCTGCCCCCAGATGGCTCTAATTGGTAAATAAAGTTGTAGGCAGCCAATGGCTGGGCAGGGAGATAGAGATGGGCTTTAGCTACAACAGACAGAGAACCAGCTGTGTAAGAGTCGAGAAGAGTGGCCCAGCGGCCACCTCCCCCATCGGGTCTGGGGTAGCAGAGATGAAGTATAGATTTTAAAAAGTATTAACTCAAGAACATCAGAGGGGAGAGTGTTAGCTGCTGGGAAGTTGGGAGTGGTCTAGCTGTGGAGCTGCCTAAGGTACATTAAAAATAAGGCTCTGTGTGTGTGTGTGTGTGTGTGTGTGTGTGTGTGTGTCTTTCACTCATGAACCCAAAACAATTGGGTGGGTGTAGAGGAGGCATGTGCACCTGCTGGGGAGTTGGGGAGTTTAGCGCGGATTAACAATTTCCCAGCTTCAAAAAAGAAAATAATTCCAAGTACTATGGTTCGGATTCCCTCTTATTCATCACTGCCCCTAACAGTATAATTGCCTGATATGCAAGATGTAAGAAAAGGCAACAACCAAGCAGATGGGCTGGCTTAGTCATTGATGCTCACCGCCAGGAGGATGTGAGTGCTGCCCCTGAAAATGGAGAAGTCAATGTTGCTCAACAGCATCAAAGGGATAAGGTGTCTCCTGGACACTATGGAAGGTTCCCATGAGTGGATATGATGGGCTTGTTGGACTAATCCTGCAAGCTAGCTGAGCAGTAAAACGCACTAGGAGAGAGGATTGGGATGGGGTGAGGGTGCTAGGAGCGCTAGCTGGGTAGGGAGGCTTTCCTGTGGGTGAGGAAAACGTCTAGTGGGAGCAGGGAACTCAGATCTTTGAGGTCCCATAAGACTCAGGACAGTTTGAGCAAGCACCCAATCTTAAGTTCCCATGGCTTTAGCCCCAGTGCCCTGGACCCTTGCTTAGGGAAATTTTTATATCAACCTTGCAATTTAATCTGGTAGGGACTTCCAAGTAAAAGGAACAGGCTTAAATTCTGTCTTAGTTTTGATGCTAAGTGAGCCTAGGAAACCAAAAGGGGCAGAGAAAAGTGTACATTCTCTAGGCCTACGAAACCTTGGCAGGGCCTCTGGCCACTGGCATGCTAAGCTACACAAAGACGATACTTCCCATATCAAGGGAACAGGTTCAAAAAGGAATGCCCTAGAATGGCAAGAGGAGGAGTCTGCATTGTCACTCAGCTGCTGGCATCAACTGGAGAATTAACATATAGGACATATAAGCACTGAGATCTGAACTACCACCAGAACACAGCAACAAGAAAAGTGGTTTTCAGGGCTGGTGAGATGGCTCAGCGGGTAAGAGCACTGACTGCTCTTTCGAAGGTCCTGAGTTCAAATCCCAGCAACCACATGGTGGCTCACAACCACCTGAATGAGATCTGATGCCCTCTTCTGGTGCATCTGAAGACAGCTATAGTGTACTTATGTATAAATAAATCTTTGGGCTGGAGTCAGTGGGTTGACCAGAACGAGCAGAGGTCCTAAAAGTCAATTCCCAACAGATGAAGGCTCACAACTATCTGTACAGCTATAGTGTATACTCATATACATGAAATAAATAAATAAATCTTAAAAAAAAAAAAAAAAGAAAAAAAAAAGAAAAGAAAAGCTGTTTCGATTCAGCATTTCTCATCCACACTCTGCTATGAGAACTACAGACTAGTGTGCTGTTGAGAAGGGGTCTCACATTGTAGAGAGAATCTATTATTGACTCTTAGAAGCACCAATAAAAAAGCCAATGGCCAATGCCATTGGAAATAAGAGGTGGGACACAGGTGGGACACTGGCAGGAAGAGAGGGTTCTGGGAAATAGTGGCAGAGTAAAAAGATCTGCCTGGGAAGCCATGAAGAGACAACCAGGTAGATGACCTAAAGCAGCAGGAAGATGAACTCGGGGAGATGCTGAGGAGATGAGAAGAAAGAAGTGGCTAGGACTAAAGGTAACTGACCACATTGTGGATATAGATTAGCTTAAATGGCTAAGTAAGTTAAGAGCTAGTCAGGGAATGAGTCAAAGCTTATGGCCAAGGCATTTATTCACTAATAATTAGTCTCAGAGTCATTATTCTAGGAGCAGGGGTTGAGAAAGGAAAATTTGATTTAAAATTAATGTACTATCACATTGCCTAGACTGGCTCAGACTCGCTGTGTGGCTGAACATGGCCTTGAGTCCTGATCCTCCTGCCTCTGCCTCCCAGGTGCTGGGGGTACAGAAACATGAACCCACCATGCTTGGCTCTAGATTTTGTCCCTTACAGCAGTAAAACAAGACCTTTATTTTAGTTTCCTATTTCTGGTGGATGTGGTACACGCACACAGGACGATTCCCGTCGTGTGGGATCTCAGGTTATAAGACTGAGCAGCTAAGGGCCTTTACGAGCGGATACATCTCATCTCGTCCTGTTCTAGGGAACAAGATTTCAGGACATTTGGATCTTGCACTTTTAGTTCTATTATGCTACTAACTTTTACACCAATAGCATTACACTACTATGACGACCTGACCATAACTTTTAATAAGTGTGATCCCTAGGTTGGCCTTGAACTTATGATCTTCCAACCTCAGCCTCCTGACTACAGGATTACCGAGACATGGCACCTGGCTGGCTCTAGAATTCAGTGTCATGGCGTATAACATCTAGGTGAGACTGGGGTCTCCTCAGACACATCTCATTGGCAACAACATTTTAAAACTGTGCTTGACGTTTGCTGCTTCAAGTCATACTGAGAAGTAACATTTTTTGTTTTAGAGCTGATTCAAGAAATATCCAACAGATCAAAAGGCAGGAAACCAGCTCGAATCTAATGTAGTCAAGGAGTGTATTTTCAGGCTAGTACAATAGTAATCCTAACACTCAGTGAACAGACACAGGATGACCAGCCCAGATTCAATACCAGCCAAGGTTATATAGTGAGGCCCTACCACAAACAAACCCCTTTTTTTTTTTTTTTTTTGGCTTTTTTGAGACAGGGTTTCTCTGTGTAGCCTTGGCTGTCCTAGAATTCACTCTGTAGACCAGGTTGTCCTCAAACTCAGAAATCTGCCTGCCTCTGCCTCCCAAGTGCTGGGATTAAAGGCGTGTGCCACCACTGCCCGGCTCAAACATACTTTTACAACTAAAACGAAGGATAGTTATTATAGAAAGTAATTTATAAAGATCTCAAACAAAATTTCTTTTTCAGAAAGAATAAATTTAAATAAAGGAAGTGAGACACCTAGGGTGGTTGTGTAGTTATAATGTCAGCTACTCCAAATACTCAGGAAGGAAGACCTCAAGTTCTAGGTCAGAAGTTCAAGGTCAGCTGTGCAATCAACTCTGACCAAAAGGGGGTCAAAAACTCTGAGTGGGCCTGGGTTATGGTTCAGAAACACACACACACACACACACACACACACACACACACACACAACCGTCAGCAGATGTGTGTTAGATGGTACAATCACTTCTCAGAGTGTGTACATCATCCCGTCACACTATACAACTTGAATACACAATTTCTCAATGAATCTGAGAAGGAATAAATTCTAGATATAATAAAATTCTAAGTAAAACACTGCTTATCATCAAAGATGGATGAGAACTAGAAAGCACATTGGCTCTTCTGCTTGGTCAGGGTTACATGACATCACAAGTTTACATCAACACTTAGTAATACAACTGGAGGAAGATCAGAGGAGACAGTGCGTGCGCTGGCTGTAAAGGACACACTGCACACACAGGCTGTAATTGTCAGCACAGATGCTCAAAAGCCTCCTTATTTCAGCTTGGAAATCAATGCTGCAGAGTATATTCATGCAAGCACAGCTCATTCCAGGACCTCAGGACTCCTCACCTGGGTATATTCAAAATGTAAAGCAAATGTCAGTCCCTTTCTTTACAAGTACCCCTTCATTCTATTTTAAGCAAATAAAATTACTGTCGGGGCTGAGGATGTCGGTCAGTAGCAGAACATATGTTCAAAGCCCTGGCTTTGATCCCTGACACCAACAAAAACTGCACCAAAGGCATGTTAAGTGTATAAGAGTTACTAAAGAGATAAAATGGAACAATATTCCCATCCCAAGAGGTCATTCCCAGTTTTCCACTTACAAAGTCCTGACGGATGTCATTGAAATCTTTGCCATATTTTTCCAGTGCTTCTTCAAATAAGCTGGCTTCAGAGGCTGACCACTCCTCCATCTCATCCCTGCACAGGACCGGCCCTCCGAGCGGCACCAGCACACTGATGGCGCTGCTGAGGTCATAGCCGTGTCTGTACAGTGTGTCCATGGCATGGAACTGGAGGAGACAAAACGGACAAGAACTGTCGAGTGGGCAAGCACACCTGCAGGCCAGCAGAGAATGGGGGCACAGAGTGCAGAATGTGTGTGATTAACAGTATCCTTAGCATTTCCTTCTAAATAACAAAGTTAAACAGCCAGACACCTCCAAACAATTTCTCTAAGAGAACACTAACTGGACTATTTAAGGTATTTAGAAACAGATCCATTTGGGATGGCAACAACCCTAAAGGTCCAAATGCTAAATTAAGACACAATCGATTTCACTTCAAGATTTTACTTACTTAAAAAAAGCCAAGTCTCTTCAATTATTGTAGAAAATTGGCATAATCTTCACTGACCAAGGAAAAACATACTATGTGTGAAAGAGAAAAGTATTGTTTTAAAAGCACTGGTTCAGTTAAAAGAATGCTGTACTATTAATAAAAATGAGAGAGGGGAGCAAGCGGGGCCTGAGCAAGCAGGGCCGGGGCCGGAGCGAGCGGGGCCAGCAGAGGTCCTGAGTTCAGCAGCAGCCACACACATGATGGTTACAGCCATCTGTACAGCTACAGTGTACTCATACACATAAAATAAATAAAATACATCTTTAAAATAAAATGAGAGACGGAAAGAAAAATGGAATGAAGCATGATATTTAAAGGAAATTTATATATTTGGGCCAATGAAATGACTCAGCTAGTAAAGGTTGCTTGCAGCCAAGCCTGACAGGCTGAGTTCTATTCCCCTTCCCGGTAGAAGGAAAGAGTTGACTCCCAAAGTTTGTCCTCTGGGCTCCATGTGCACATCACAGCACACATGTACTCACACACATACATATACACACAGAATAAATAAGTAAAAAGTGTGTTTGTACTTAACACAAGACAAACAAGATTACAAATCCAAATGTAACTTGGTTGAGTCTGAGGTTGGCATCCTTAGAGCAGCTAGGCCAGTGTGGGCTTCATATTCTAAGAGTGATTTGAAGAGAGGGGGCACAGGCTTTAATCCCAGCACTAGGGAGGCAGAAGCAGGCAGATTCAAGGACAGCCTGGTCTACACAGTAAGTTCCAGGACAGCCAGGGCTACACAGAGACCCTATCTCAAAAAACCCCAAACAAACACTCCAGTGAAAGAAAGATTTGAAAAGAAGACAGAGAGCAGGTCACATGGTCAGCTTTCTGTGGGGTGGGTGAGTGGTAATGTGCTTTCCTGGCAGGCACCACGTGTTGGGCTTGATTTCCAGGACCCTAATAGCTCCCCAGTCAGCAGCACATATAAAACTTCAAGTTGTGAAAACTTTTGATAGTTTTTTTACTGGAGAGGAAGAGTTCTTCATGTGTGTGCACACACACGTTCCCGTATACCAAGAGAACTGCTGTGCAGGACAATAAACTCTGTGTGTGTGTGTGAGTGTGTGCTCGTGCGCGTGCACGTGCACGTGAGTGCACCAGCACAGGCTTGCTGGTAAGCTGATCCTGCTTCTGTGTGTGTCCCTACCACACAGACAGGCTTCCTGGCGTTTGGTTTTTTGAGACCGTATTTCTCTGTATAAGAGAACCCTGGCTGTCCTACAATCCATTTGCAGACCAGGTGACCAGGCCAACCTCAAACTCACAGAAGCACCTTGTGTTGATTGTTTTAGACTTCACAAATGGGTGGAGGGTGGTGGCACACACCTTTAATTCAAGCACTTGGGAGGCAGAGGCAAGTCTCTTTGTGTTCTAGCCAGCAGGGCTATATACGGTGAGACCTTGTCTCTCAATAAAGCAATGAACTAATTAACTACTTAGTTAGCTAGTTAATTAAAATACATTTCTAGCTGGACATAGTAGTGCATATCTGCAATCCCAGCACTCAGAAGTGAGGCAGGAGCCAGGCAGCCAGTGAAATCCTACAACACAAGGTTGCATTTACACTGTGAAACATTAACAACATGGCTCATATAGGCATAAACTGAATTTGCTGACAGTGTCAAAGGCAATAACTAGATCTGCTCAGTAACTGGTTGGACAAGGTTTGAACAAATTTAACTTTAAAATAAACAATTGCGTTCTACAACACAAAAGCTCAGAAGAAAAATGTCTGGGGCTGGAGAGAGATGGCTCAGCAGTTAACAGCACTGACTAGTCTTCCAGAGGTCCTGAATTCAAATCCCAGAAACCACATGGTGGCTCACAACCATCTATAATGGGATCTGATGCCCTCTTCTGGTGTGTCTGAAGACAGCTACAGTGTACTTATACATAATACATAAATAAATCTTTAAAAAAAAAAAGGGAAAGAAAATGTCTGTTATCAGTTTCCCTTGCCAGTCACAGTGTGGCCACTCTTGAGGTGCTACAGTGGTGGGCCAGCATCCTCTGAGGGAAGCTCTACCTTCCCCACCAGGGCTGTAGCATGCTCACCCTGCTCTTGCCTCCTGCTCACACTCTGCCAAGGTTCACAACAGATAGCTTTCTGATTCTTTGGCTAACCTCATTAACAGACCCTGTGATTTAGCTGTTTCTTTTATCTCCAAATCTGAGAGCTCTAGATAGTATTCAATACTACTATTTGAATACTAGATAATATTCAAAAGCCAATCCCAGCACTTGAGATGTGGAGGTAGCAAGGAGGTCAATGTTACTTTTGAATATATTACGCCTGTCTCAAAAAAAAAAAAAACATAAACAACAAAGCCAGTAATCACACAAGGGCTGGGGTGTAGCTCAGCAAGTAATCACACAAGGGCTGGAGAGTAGCTCAGCGCCAGACTTGCTTTCCACCCCAGGTATGATCAACACTTCCTCTAAAATTTTATGCAAATTAACTGTGATGCTGAAATTCCTCAAAAGATAAAGGCAATTTTTATAATTAACTGGTGCTCTGGAACCAAAATGTCAATAGAATTAAGTATGTTTGTCTCAGATGACAGCTCATTATCCGCTTAATCAGAGGCAACCCACACTTAGGCCACAGCACGAGCTGTGTGCAAGGATGTCCACTGTGCAAGGATGTCCACTGCCGCCCAGCCGATCAGGAGGCACAGCCTGCAGGACAGCTTCCCAGCCACCAGTTAGCTCCAGCCTGCATTAACACCACGAGACTCATTTTCTCTAGTAAGTAAACCATAGCCTGGTGGAGTGAGTGGTGCAATCAGTGGGAGCAATTTCACTATGTGAACCAGAGGGTCTCCATTAGCTTCCACTTTCTGAGATGCAGAGATGTTGCTTTCGAATGTACTTTTGTATGATCTAACCATATTCTTTAAAAGCTTTAAGTAAAAGAACATAGCTTCTACAACAGCAGAAAACAACATTCAATTAAAAGAAAAAAAATCCACCAATTCAGTGTGCTGCATCTTCTGTGTTCCAGAACAGTGAAGGGGAGACATCAGGGAGCTCTGAGGACCCTGCACCTACCTACACCTGCTGGTGGACTCAACATTGATGCCTGCATCCATGATGGTCACTCCATACATGTTATTGCACATATATCTCAACTTAAAATCACAGATAGATTTGAAAACTAAGCACAGGACAAGCTTAGTCTCCCCTCAGATAAACACTTGGCAAAGGTTACATCTTTTTAGTAGATACGTACATGCACTGCAAGATCCATTCGAATCTAAATTCTGAAAATCATAACTGAGCACAAGCTGTTCCCTCTGCCAAAAAGCAAAGGTGTTGTCATATGTCATCTCATTCATAACAGATGGAAATGACAAACACAAGTATTTTAGGAGAAAGACTGACAAGGAGATCTTGGCAATGGGGCTTCTCATCTTGTGTTCATTAAATAGAATCACACCGTGGTAAAAACGATTGTTGTTCAAACATTTCACCCCTGCCCCAGACTCACAGGGGGCCACTCTGCCCTACACAGATACTGGGTTTCAGCACTCGATTTGCTTGCCCAGCAGGATGTTATATGACATAAGCAATCGTTAGCATGAGTTTGTGTGCATTTGGCCTGGGTCTCTTATGCTACTTGACTTGTCTTCACAAAGGCTAAGAGATACAGGAGGGCAGACGTGGCCTGCAGATAGCTTAGCAGAATCTAGTTCACCAGAATCCTAGCAGGTCTGCAGGTAAGTGTGTGAGATGAGACTTACTGGGTAAGCCCCCGCACTCTGGGGCAATGTGTGAGTGACACCACCTGAGGACAGAGAACACACTCATGGGTTGCTCCAAGGTCTGCAGGCAGGCACCTCCACAGTTGATCTAGATGGAACTGAGTGAATGATGGGTGTGTACGTGCCACATCTGAGGTGTCTCTTCAGTGCACCTGTGGGCCAGCAGCAACTTCCACTCAGACTGTAGGGAGAACCACCTCTCCTAGTTTTCCAGGTTCCTGTTTCCCTTCTTGGCTAACAGGATTCTATGGAACTTTCAATAAATGTATGACCTGAACATCATCATTAGAGTCTGCATCCCGGGGACGGCATGCATCCCAGGATGGCATGCTTTACCTGGGCCATGATTCAGCACACCACCTCTCCCACACATGTTTAATGCTAACTAGCGATTGGCCCAGGAACAAGTTCATAAAAACGTTACACTTTTAACTCCAGCACCAACTACAGCATTCAAGATAATAAGTCAATTCAAAACTTACTGAACCCAGCTTTCTCTCCACGCAGGTGAATAAATGCTTATGAATAAATCTAAAACTGTGATCAAAGTATAAGTTTTTATACCTAAAACGTGTACCATCCACTTTCAATTTTTGCTTCAATGGGAACAACAGACAGAGATCATATTTCTTTCTTTTTATTTTAATAGGCAAAGTGCTTTTTTTAATTTGAAAATAGATTCTTTTCTCATACAACATATCCTGATTTCAAGCCTTAGATGACATTATACCTGGCCATGGGTGGTGAACACCTGCAATCCAGGCACCTGGGAGGCAGAGGCAGGAAGGTCAAGAGGTCAAGGCCAGACTCAAATACATACTAAGTGTCAGGATAGCCTGGGTTGTATGAGACTCTGCCCTCAAACTCCACTCCTCATGCCCCTCTGTCATACAACTGTGCTCTAAGGCAAAGCCACCCCAGCATGAGTTCAGCTGTGCCTGCTTGCAAATGTTTATCACAGCCACACTTGCTGACCATGAGCTTCCTTCTGAGAAGAAGAGGGGTGGGGTGGCTTGTGACACCAAACATATCCAGCCAAGTATCCACATACCCCGCACCCCCAGCAAGTTGTATGTAATGTTACCCCAATTGTACCTGTCTCCGGGAAGGGTAGATACACAGGCTGGGAAAAGTGGGTGCTGGTGGTGGGAACTTCTGCCGTCTGTGCAGCCCTGGGAAAGCCTTCTCCATGCTGGATGAAGACCTTCTGGTGTGGCTGCTTTAGGGCCACACTCTGCAAGTGACCTAGTAAAGTTACTGCTTCCCCAGGGAGAACTGTGGTAGAATCAAACTATGGGTTGCCATTGGGGCTTTGTGAGGAAGGGAGCAGATGTTGCCTTGCCAACTCCCCAGGGTAAAACTTCTCAAGATAACCTCCAAAAATGTAGAATTTGAAACATATTAAAATTGGGAACATACACATTATCTCTGACCACAAACCCCCATAAAGAAAAAACAATTAAAAAAAGAAAGGAAGTAAGGAAGGGAGGAAGGGAGGGAAGGAGGGAGAGAGAGAGAGAGAGAGAGAGAGAGAGAGAGAGAGAGAGAGAGAG
>JADRCD010225409.1:29824-47023 GCA_019843815.1 Montemys delectorum | reverse complement strand
AGAGAGAGAGAGAGAGAGAGAGAGAGAGAGAGAGAGAGAGAGAGAGAAATACTTTGTGTGAGACATGTAGCACTTGGGTGGCTGAGGCAGAAGGATTGTAAGTTCAAGGCCAGCCTAAGCTACACAGCAAGACCCTGTCTCAAAAACAAAACAAAACAAAACATAACCAACCGAACAAGGAAAAGGACTATTCAAAGTAAAACTAAAAGCAGAAAATAAAGAAGAAAATAGAAAACAAAAATCTTATTTTTATGAGTAAAAAAATAAAATAAATAAAAAATAAAATAAAAAGAAAAAAGAAAACACAAAACTTTTTCTCCTCTCTTGTGTGTGTGTGTGTGTAAAATACCACAGCCACAAAGACAAAGACTGAACATCAATGCAGCCCTAAAGAATACTACACAAATGACAAATGTCATAAACTATGAGCAGGATTTAGGAGCAGGAAAGAGCTACTTCTCTGCTCTACTAGACATTGCTGAACAGCTGGTCAGATGGAATAAGCCCTTCATTAACCCATCACACAGTACCACATTATACTATGTTAGTGCAGAAGAAAGTTACTATTTAGGAACAAATACTTAGTAATACAGAAACAGCCATTCTGAAACTCACTCACAAGTTGTCTGAGAATAACTGACAAATGACCACTTAAATAACTCATGTGTGGTCAAAATTTATAGGTGGCCACTGTGTTTTTTGGCCTGAGCACTTGCAGCAGGCCCTATAGACTAGACCAAATCAGAATGGAGACACTTCTGCTAAAGCCAAGTAATCAATCACAGTAGGAGTCTCATACCCACAAATGTCAGGGCCCAGCTTCTGTTAGGTCACAGGAGTAAAATACTGTCTGATGCCAGGAATGTAGATGAAGACAGTAGATGCTTACATTCACTTGTTCTAAGTTTGTTCTTTGGCTTCTTAGCCATAGAGAGATGACGAAGCAGATGAGGTAATGACCATGGAGTCAACCTGACAGGAACACAGGGCACCTTTGTACTATGTCTAGACTCCACAATACAAAGCCGTGGTTTTATTACGATATTATAAGCATAAGCTCTTATCAACTCACATTTCTAAGTCCAAGCCTCTTTTCAAAAATTCTGGAATATTTAAAATTCTCTACTATATTCCCCCCACATTCAAATCCAGTGATCTTCTGAGGTTTCCTGCATTAGTGCTAAAGTACTGGCTGAAGAGTCTTAATTGGCAGAATGCTTATCTGACATGCACAACATCCTGGGTCCAGTTAGCAGTGCCAATAACACCTGTTACGGTGATGCACAACCTGGTTGCAGTGCTAACAATGTAGAGGCAAGAGCATCAGAAATCAATACAACACAAGGAAGGTCAAGGAAGGAAAGCTTTAGGTAAAGCTTTCCTAAAAAAAATAAATGTTAAGAAGAAAAAAAGCAATGCTTGGAGCCAGCAACAGGGTTTAGTGTGTAAAGACACTTGTCACCAAGCCTGAGCACCTAAGCTAACTCCCCAGGTTGTCATCTGGCAATGCACATGCGTAAGTATACACACACTGGCAAACACACACAGTCAGGGAGGTTGCTCAGAATAATGCCTGGCTGGAGTCCAGAGGACCCTGAGAAAGAGCTAGGGTGAGGAAGGTACACCTCAGAGACATCGCATAGGAGCAGGGAAGAATGTCTGTGTTACAGACATTAGCGCTGTGCCAATACCTGCGTCCATCTCTGACTGAACCAACACAGCCAACCTTCCTCAGTGCAGACCTGCCACCGAAAAGCCTGCCTGTCACCAGTCCAAGGAGACAGTCCTCATGCAGCCTCTCAGCTGCTGGGTGCCTTGGGTTTGTTACCTGTAGTGTATCCTGGTGTTCAAGCCACAACACAAAAATGCCTTTCCTTGACTCTGCTCCCCCAGCTACTTAGTTTTCAGAGACTAGGCAGGAGAGAAAACCAGACCACTACCCTCCGGGAGCAAAACGTGTCCCTGACAATGCTGATGCTGCCCTGCCGGCCAAGGGGTGGCATTGTGACCAACACCACAAATAGGGGTGGAGCAGGGGCACTCTACCAACGCCAGTGACAATAGAGTAACAATGTTTCAGTCCAGGACAGACTGCATATGTCACACATACAATACTGGCACTATGGCCACACTACCTGGTGACTTCACAGCCATCTTTCTTTGTGTGAGACCTCCATGATGTTCCCACAGGGTAGGCCTTGACTACACCGCTTACTACCCAAGCGAGGGGGAAGGGTGTCAGCTGGGTGTAAGCGGTCCTCCCTGATGTTCTCCCCTGTGTGTGCTATATATAATATGTTCTATTTTATGATGTGAGTAATACGTTTGAACCCTCAATGACCCCAGTATATTTTGTTGTTTGCATTTTGAACTATTGATCTGCCTGCTCCCACCTCCCAAGAGCGAGGACTGCAGTGGTGCACTACCAGCCAGGATCTTCTGTAGCTTTTAACAATGTAAACCTTACAAATCTTAGATTAGCAACATTTGAAATCTGCAGTTCAGCTGCATTCATAACAGACCTTAAAATGAGGAAGTCAGAACCAGGCGTAAACAGTTACTGTCCCCAAAATATCACTGGTGGTTGACAAGAGGTATAGGTGTTCTGGATGAGCAAATGGTCTAGGAATGCTAACGCCTGCTGGAGTCCCCTTTGTTAAAGCTCCCAAGGGAAATGGACAGTGAAAGGCCACTATGAGCTTTTCATGTATCCCATCTAACAAGCAATCCACCAAACTCTGCATCCAGAGGTTAAGCATCAATTTTAACCAGGCCCACCCAGTTTGTACATCAATTCCTAGGACCTTAAGATTCCTGAACCTAAAGCTATAGCAGTTTAAACAGGAAGCCAAGGTTTTCAATATGCCTGTCTGTCTGTCTGTCCAACTCGTCCCATCCCTCAGTCTTTCTGTTTCTCTCTGCTCTGTCTGTCTGTCTGTCTGTCTGTCTGTCTCTCTCTCTCTCTCACACACACACACACACACACACACACACACACACACACACACCATACATCTTCAAGAATAGCTAATCAAGAAAGATAAACACAAATACCCCTGGCGCTCTAGTGAGAGGAGGCAGAAGGCAGGCAGAAAGGAACGCTGGTGGAGCAAGAGAAACTTTGGTAGAAACAAGAGTGGATATGATTTAGCAACACAGCCCACAACTTCCCAAGCCTCCAGGTCTGCTTCTGTTTAAAAAAACATATTATAGCAATGAGCTGAGTGTATGTGATGACATACACCTTTAATCCTAGTATGGTGGAGCCAGAAACAAGTTGCACCGGGGTCATCTGGTCTACAGACTAAGTTTAGGCCAGCTAGAGCCACACAGTGACACTGTCTCTAAATAAATTTATCTTAAATTATATATTACTGTAATTTTGAAAATATGTGTGATAGAGTGACCACTAAACAAACAGAGATGGAAATAGCGGAGAGTCGGAAGTCGCCCTCTTAGAAGGTGCGTAATAGTATGAAGCCTAGTCTACACTGGTACATACCTGTTAATTGTAGCACATAAGAATGGGGGCAGGAGCAATCACCTGACTATCACACAAGTGTCACAGCATAGACACACCCATAGATCATGCACACAGTAAAAGTAGGCCTTCTAGAAAGTACACAGACACACACATCAGTTTGTTTTATAAATAGTCTTCCACCATTGTGATAGCGTCGTCTGACATCTTGATGACTCTGGAGGCTGAGGCAGGAGAGGTGTCTCAGGCTCAAGAGTTTCAAGTTAACCTGAGCAAGTCTTCATCTCAAAAGAGGAAGCACATATACTACTGTAATACTGTATTAATATAGTATTGTAATGACATAATACATTACATATATGTATTATTATATATAATACATTATATATAACATATATAATATATTATATATATGTGTGTGTGTGTGTGTATATATATATACATATATATATATATATGTATATATATATATAAAGAGCCTTCACAGACAAGACAGATCCTGAACTCCTGAATTCTGCCCTCTTCCTGAACAAATGTTGTGCTGCATGTTCTCTAGCAGTGGGATGCAGAGAGTCACTGTGGCTCCCAGGCCCACACATGGGCTCCATCAGGCAAATCAGCCCCAGCCACCAACTGCCACATATCAGGGATTGGCTTTCCCACTCTGGGTCCTCAGTCAGGGCAGAAAGCACCTGCTAGAGTGTAATAGGAGCACATGCCCAGTTTTCTCTGAGAAGCAGGATTTCCTGAGAATGGTTAAATGACAAAGGACTGGTTACAGATAACACTCTACCTATACAAAGCAAGAGCTTGCAGCATCGGGGGACAGCTTCCTGAGTTCCTGAAATGTAAGGAAAAGCATGTATTGACTGGTGTCAGTCAGCCAGAGAAAGCATGGCCAGCATGTGGGAAACTCAGTCAATGCCATCCCCCACGCTATTATGCAGCAAGGTGGATGGGAGGCAGCGCTTGTGCTCCACAGAGCAGGGAAACATGGGAGGAGGCTGGAGAACATGCTCCAGATGAACTCAACTCTAGAAAACAAAATCCAGGAGGTTTAGATTATCAGACAGAGCTCATTATTCTGTGGAGTGACTTGGTGACAAACCAACAGAATGAACTACACTTAGATAGGTCAGGAGGTAAAGGTGCTAGCCCCCAAGCCTGGCGACCTGAGGTCAACCCCTAGAACCCACAGAGAAGAAGGAGGGAATGCTGGGAAGCTGTCCTGACATCCAACAGTGCACACACATACACACACTCAAAACAGACCCCAGAAACACATAAAAAAGAAAAGTACAGGTCCCACCGAGACTACGCTTGGGGTTATACATTTCCACCCTGGTATGCAGTGATTTTGCAACCTGCGGCCACATTCTGAAGGAGCAGGGCTCGGGAGGCAGCATGCTGATCAGTGCCAGCTGCGGCACGAGTTCACAAAAGATGTTGTGAAATCTAAAATACAAAATCGTGAGGAACAACAAAAGAAAAGTTTACAAATGTAATAGACCATGAATAATGTGAGCCAGCCTCAGAGGCTTAGGCAAGAGGTTCTCTTGAGCCAAGAATTCAAGGCCATGTAAAACCTGAGCAACACCAGGCAGTGATGACCCACGCCTTTAATCCCAGCACTTGGGAGGCAGAAGCAGGCAGATCTTTAAATTTAAGGCCAGCTTGATCTATAGATCAAGTTCTAGGACAGCCAGGGCTATACAGAGAAACCCTATCTTAAAACAAAACAAACAGGGCTGGAGAGATGGCTCAGAGATTAAGAGTGCTGTCTGTTCTTCCAGAGGTCCTGAGTTCAATTCCCAGCAACCACATGGTGGCTCACAACCATCTGTAATGGGATCTGGTGCCCTCTTTTGGCCTGTAGGCATACATGCAGGCAGAATGCTGTATATGTAATAAATAAATAAATCTTTAAAAACAAACAAACAAACCCCCCCACGCACAAAACAACAAAACCCCAAACCTTCTATGTCAAGCATTTGAGAAGCTGAGGCAAGAGGAGTTCTAGCAGCTACAGGTCAGACAGGTCTATTGAGTAAGACCTTGCCTCAACAACAATAGGGGCAGGAGAGATGGCTTAGTGGGTAAAGGTGCTTGCTGCTAAAGCCTGACAGCCTCAGTTCAACTTCTAGGCCCCTGTAAAGGGAGAGAGAGAGAACAAAGTTGTTCTCTGACCTCTACTCAAACATCTACGTGCACCATGTATTCACACACACCACAAAGTTAAATTAAAACAGCAATAAAACCCATACCAAGTAATCCTGGCACTGAGACAGAGGCGGGAGGATCAGATTTCCAAGGTCCCCCATATCTACACAGTGAGTTCAAGGCCAGCCTGGGCTACATGAGTCCTTGTCGCAAATGTCTTTTTGATAAACATTTGAGTGTGTTTAGGAGTGTGTGTGAAATGCCTGAATATAAGAAAAGTATAATAAGTATGAAGATGTCATAATAAAACACAATATTTGAACACTAAAAATTATTAAAAATTAACCCCCAAATTGAAATGCAGTTACCACAGCAATAGTCTCAATAGTGATAGCAACAGTGATCCTTTAGGTATAAAAGAAGAATAAAATACTGTATGTGACCTAAGGCCAAGTAAATAAATGAACAAGAAAAGCCCAGAGCTGGAAGGAAGCGCACACCAGAAGGTAGGGCGTGTCCTGCTACCGTCCACCCACCCCCTAACACTGCTCACTTGTCTTTGCTCACAAATAAGAGATTGCTCAGGAGCCCAGTTAACCAACCTCTAACCTGAGTCAACTTAGGAGTCAAGGGCTAACAGCCAGAGATGTCTGAGTCTCCGGAACTGTTATAATGGCTTTATAATTGAGCAAGCAGCAAAAGATAACCCCAAATGGTAAAAGGTTTCTTACCAAGGTGATGTCTCGGGAGGCTGCAGCTGCGCTCATATGCAGGCTGGGTTGCCTCACGGAGCTGCTGCAATCCAGGGCACGGGCAAATGTTCCCACAGCACTGAGGAAGTCAAACACAGAGGAGAACTGTAAGCCTGCTACTCCTTTAATAAAAGATTATCACAGGCTGGCGAGATGACTCAGAGGGTAAAAGTACTTATTGCTCTTCTGAAGGTCTTGAGTTCAAATCCCAGCAATCACATAGTGGCTCACAACCACCTATAATGAGATCTGACGCCCTCTTCTGGTGTGTCTGAAGACAGTTACAGATTTATTTAATAATAAATAAATCTCTGAAAACAAAATTCTCACCTCTCCAGCCCCTCTGTCCCAGCTTGCTGTTTAGGGCTGGAATAGACACTGTAAACAAAGCAGCAGTGGAAGGGGGAAGTCTACCTGCCTTGCCAGTCCCAAGTCACAGGCCATCACTGAGGGAAGGCAAGGCAGGAAACTGGAAGCAGAAGTTGAAGCAGAGACCACGGATGAGTGCTGCTCACTGGCGTGCACACGGCTTACTCAGTGAGCCAGGGCTACCTGCCAAGGGGAGCACCGCTCATAGTGGGCCGGACCTTCCCCTATCAATCATTAATCAAGAAAATATGCCTTACAGGCTAATCTGAGAGGAGTGTTCTCTCAACTGAGTTTCCCCCTTCTTAGATGACCCCAATTTATGTCAAGTTACCCAAAACCTAAGCAGTACACTGTCTGTTATTTGCGTTTTATAATTTGTGTGTGTGTGTGTGCCTGTGTGTGTGTGTACTATAGGGAATGCAGAGCCGTCTGTGTATCTGTGCACACAGAGAGAGAAGAGGTCGGCTCCAGCATTAGTGGTAGGAGGTATGTGTATCTGTGCACACAGAGAGAGAAGAGGACAGCTCCAGCATTAGTAGTAGGAGCTGTCCCCCTTATTTGTGAGAGTCACCGGTTGTGATGGCACACATTGGTAGGATTTGCTGAAGGAGGCAGAGGCAGGAGGATCATGAATTCAAGGCCAGCCTGGGCTATTTGTGAGAGAGTTGTTCATACTAGAACCCAAGGGCTTTACATCTAGGACAACAAGTCAGGGAACTCCAGAGTCTCCCCAGCACTGGGCTTTCAAGCACACACCCAGCACACTCAGGTCCTGAGGACGGAGCTTCGTTAGCCTTCACACTTTAGCAGCATGAGCTTCACTGACAGCCTCGTCCCCAGCCCCTGCCTTTATGTTTTAACTGGAAGCAGGAGCTAAAGCAGAGACCATGGAAAAGGACTACACTCATTACAAAAGGACTACATTAACTGTAAAAGAAAGGGAAAACAAGTTGTCGGATGTTTTAGAATTAAGTATCAATTGAAAAGTACTTTTCTAGTTTAAAGTGTAACACAGACTATTTCTGAGAAGTACTGACGTGATACCATAAAAAATTCCATTCTAAGCTTTGTTTCCTGTACAAACTCATCTGAATGAAGGATGGTGTGGTGGCAAATCCCTTTAATCCCAGTGCTCAGGAGGCTGAGGCAGATGGATATCTGTGAGTTGAGAGCCAGCCTAGTCTACATAGTGAGTTCCAGGCCAGCCAAGGCTACATAGTGAGACCCTATCTGAAAGCAAAGCAACAACAAAAAGACATTGCATGAAATTTCTTTTAGGTTCTGTAAAATGCATATGAAACATAAAAGACTTTCATGTTTAGTTTTGGGACTCATCCCTAAGACAACTCATCATGCAGACGCCAAATCTGAAACAAACTATAAACCTGAACTCTGAAAAGCTCTGGTTCCAAGCACTTGAGCATATGTAGGTGATTATAATTCAAGCAAGGAAAAAAAAAACAAACCAACCCAAACCCGTGTGGTCATAGAGAAGGAAGGGAAGATGGAATCTAAAATGCTGTAGGACAGATCATTTGGTATTCAGAATGGAACACATCATTTGGTATTCAGATGTGCTCAAAAATAGGAAGAGGGAACTAACCGAGAGTTTTACTACCACTGTGAAGCAAGTTCTAAATATCAACTGTGAAATCCCAGTAACGTTTCTCACATAGACTGTTATAACAGAACCCCTTCCTGTGGTGACTCAAAATAATACATTTTTTACTATATCATTTTTGTTGTTGTTGTTGTTTTGGCTTTTTTTGAGACAGCATTTCTCTGTGTAGCCTTGACTGTCCTGGAACTCACTCTGTAGACCAGGCTGGCCTCGAACTCAGAAATCTGCCTGCCTCTGCTTCCCAAGTGCTAGGATTAAAGGCGTGTGCCACCACCACCCGGTGACATACTGCTGTTTTGAGATCTGGTCTCTTGTAGCCCAGGCTGACTTGGAATTTGGTATGGCAGCTCAGACAACATTGAACTCAAAATCCTTGGTGTTTGCCTCTCAGGTACTAGATTACAGATCTATAGCCCCTCCCCCCCCCCCCCAGTTGCACACTCCTCCCCTTGTTTAATTCTGCTTAAAGTCATCTGTGTTGTTGGAGTGATATTAATGAATTTTCTTTTTCTGAAATGGCATTCTCTTTTGCCTCCTCACCTCTTCAACTGGACAATATTACATCTCCACCTGGACATCGCCACAGTGGAGATGCTGTGAAGGCTGCTGCTAAAGCCATTTGTATGCACATCCTTCAGTACCCAGGATGCTTTGCTTCTGTGTGAGGTATTAGCAGTGAGACATAACAGGATGTGTGGGAAAGATTGCTGCTCTCACAGAGGACCTGGATTTGGTTCTTTGCACACATATGGTAGCTCACAAATGTCTGTAACTTTAGTTCGAGAATAACTGATATCCTCTTTTGGTCTCCAAAGACAGACACACAGTTACATCCATGCAAATAAATGTTCATACACATGAAATAGAAATAATAACAAGTCTTAAAGAACTGTCCATAAGAGTAAGTTCTTTTACATAAAGACTTGACTTTATAATGGCATACTTACCGGGCAACAACTAAAAACTGGTCAATCTGTCGATCCGTAAGTGGACTATTGGGATCCCAAACCTTAACTTCTAATTTTGATTGTTCTCTCTCATCTGAGTCTCCTGCCCAAAGACAAAGGAAAGGGAGGGTTGTTATTGACACTGAAGCACATGGTTGTTTTTTGCTATTGACACTATAATATATGGTTGTTGTTACTGACACAATAACTGTTGTTATTGATATTGTAGCACATGGTTGTTGTTACTGACACTGTAGCACATGGTTGTTGTTACTGACACTGTAGCACATGGTTGTTGTTATTGGTACTGTAGCACATGGTTGTTGTTAATGAAACTGTAACACGTGATTGTTATGTGGTTATTGACACTGTAGCACATGGTTGTTGTTATTGATATTGTAGCACATGGTTGTTTTTATGTGGTTTTTATTGACATTGTAGCACATGGTTGTTATTGGTGACACTGTAGCACATGGTTGTTTTTATGTGGTTGTTATTGACATTGTAGCACATGGTTGTTGTTAGTGACACTAACACATGGTTGTTGTTATTGATACTATAGCATGTAGTTATTGTTACTGACACTGTAGCAAATGGTTATTGTTACTGACACCGTAGCATATGGTTGTTGTTATTGATTCTGTAGCACATGGTTATTGTTACTGACACTGTAGCATGCAGTTGTTACTGACACTGTAGCATATAGTTATTGTTAATCATACTATAGCATGTAGTTGACACTATGGTTACCAAAGAGTTAGAAATGCTCAAATGTCAGGTATATAGTGGTCACATCTGAGTATATCCTTTGATAGGAGGTGTGCAGAGATTGTGATACAACCAAACCTACACCATGGGAGCTTTAGCATGCATCCCTTGAGACCCTAGGCAAGTGTGGTGGTACACGTCCATAATTCCTCCACCTTGGAGGTAGAGACAATAGAATGGACACAGATTCCAAAACACCCAGGGCGACACCCTGAGGCTCTGTCTCAGCAACTGCACAACTAATTACGAGACTGTCTAGCTAGCCACTTTTTTTTAAAATCATATAAAGTTAAAATCATATAGAGAAACACAGATCCAGAAATGCTCTTACACAGAACAGATCCTGTAACCATTTGAAGATTTTTGAGAACATAAATTATTTCTTCAGTATATTCCTTACAAACCCCAGTAGTACTCCTGTGTGGAAGGACCAAGATGTATCACACATTCTAGAAGCCCTTTCCTGGACAGCTGGAAATATCTGCTTCCTAAATAAAATTCATCTTAGTTGTACCAGCTGCCACTATCTGGCATTTTTTATGTTATATTTAAATCAGAAACACTCGAGGAGGCCATTTATCACCATTTTTGTTGAAAAGCTCTAGCTGATATACTGAAATATGAATCAAAGGAATAATAAGTTACTAGAATAGCATCATAAATATGAATATAAAAAGCTCAGTGGAATTCCAAAGAAAATATAATATGAGAAAAAAATCACATTCGTTGTGACAATAAAAGTAAGAAATACAAATAACATTGGCAGTATATTTTTGTAATTATTAGAACTTCCAAAGCAAAGATGATCTGAATAAATGACGAAGTTTCAAGTCTTTCTAGTAGTATTTTTGTACAACTCTCTCATATAGCATACATTTATAAGAACTTAATTTTGGAAGCAGATAAATTATTTTATTAATCTACAATTCAAACAGTATTAAGCTAATAAGAAATAGGACAAGCCGGGTGGTGGTGGTACACGCCTTTAATCCCAGCACTTGGGAGGCAGAAGCAGGAGGATTTCTGAGTTCCAGGACAGCCAGGGCTACACAGAGAAACCTTGTCTCGAAAAAGCCAAAAAAAAAAAAAAAAAAAGAAAAAAAAATAGAACAAATTTTGAATGGGTTCTAACATAGAGCAACAGTAAGCCACACAATGTTGAGCTCAACTTGATTCCCCAACACCACAAGAACAGTTGATGAAAGTCGAGAAGCAGGGACTGGGGACAAAGCCTGGCTGATTATATACTTGCTAACATGCCTGAAGCCAGGAGTTCAATCCCCAACACCACATAAAACCTGACTTAGTGGTTTTACCAACACTTGGGAGATAAATGCAGGAAGAGCCAACCTAAACTACATGAGACCCTGTATCACATAACATAGAAAAATACTAGAGTATATAGTAACACATATTTGAAAATTTAAGTATTATAATCATATACTAATTAAACACAAGTCCCAAGAAGCCATTAGAGCAGGCTTTCTCACACTAGACACTTGTGGTTTGAATAGAAACAGCCCCCATAGACTCATGTCTTTGATGCTTGGCCATAGGGAGTGGCGGCACTATCAGGAGGTGTGGCCTTGTTGGAGGACTTGTTGGCACTGAAGGGGCAGGCTTTGAGGTCTCCTATACCTATGCTCTGTTCAGTGTGGCTTCCACTCTCCTTCTGCTGCCTATGGAAAAAGATATAAAACTCTGGGCTCTTCTAGCACCATACTATGCTCCCCACCATGATGATAACGGGTTGAACCTCTGCTTACAGTTAAATTTAAAGGGCAAATATTATTCAGTGTGACCAAGCAAGCCCCTCTAAGCACAACTTCATGGCCCTGACATGAGATGTTCATTTAAGTAGAGGACCCCAGCTAAGTGTAGCTAAGCTCTTTGACAACCCAGATGTCCCTCAACAGAGGAATGGATACAGAAGATGTGGTACATTTACACAATGGAGTACTACTCAGCTATTAAAAACAACAAATTTATGAAATTCTTAGGGAAATGGATGGATCTGGAGGATATCATCCTGAGTGAGTGAGGTAACCCAATCACAAAAGAACACACATGGTATGCACTCTCTGATAAGTGGATATTAGCCCAGAAGCTCGGAATACCCAAAATAAAATCCACAAACCACCAGAAACTCAAAAAGAAGGAAGACCAAAGTGTGGATACTTCAATCCTTCTTAGAATAGGAAACAAAATATCCATAGAAGGAGTTGCAGAGACAAACTATGGAGCAGAGATAGAAAGAAGGACAATCCAGAGACTGCTCCACCTGGGAATCCTTCCCATATTCAATCACCAAACCCAGACACTATTGTGGATGCCAGCAAGTGCTGGCTGACAGGAACCTGATATAGCTGTCTCCTGAGAGGCTGTGACAGTGCCCAACTAATACAGAAGTAGAGGCTCACAGCCATTCATTGGACTAAGCACAGGGTCCCCAGTGAAGGAGCTAGAGAAAGGACCCAAGGAGCTGAAGGGTTTGTAGCCCCTTAGCACGAACAACAATATGAACTAACCAGTACCCTCAGAGCTCCCAGGGACTAAACCACCAACCAAAGAGTACACATGGTGGGACTCATGGCTCCAACTGCATATGTAGCAGAGGACGGCCTAGTAGGTCATGAATGGGAGGAGAAGCCCTTGGTCCTGTGAAGGTTCTATGCCCCAGTGTAGGGGAATGACAGGGCCAGGAAGTGGGAGAGGGTGGGTTAGTGAGCAGGGGGAGGCGGAAGGGAATAATTTTTTTTTAAATTTATTTTTATTTTTTGGAAGGGAAACCAGGAAAGGAGTTATCATTTGAAATGTAAATAAAGAAAATATCTAATTAAAAAAAAAAAGACATGGTCAAAGTGTGGCCCCATCCATCACTGACTCTGCTCCATCTCTCCTGAAAGTTGAAACTGTGTAAGGCTGAGCTTGAGGCACACACCATGAACTCCAGCACCAGGCAGGCAGGGGTAGGCAGATCTCTGTGAGTTCCAGGCCAGCCAAGGCTACACAGTGAGATCCTGCTCAAAAAACAAACCAAAACAAACTTTGAAGTTTCTCTCTTGGAGACTAGGCTCCAAGCTAGCACAGGCTTCAGCTTTTCCTGTTCCCAGCATGAGATTCCTATTTAAGCCCATCAATTTCTAGCAGTGTTGAGAGATCTGCATCCTACAAAATTAGCCACGGCAAATACCAAGGTTGAGCTGGGGGTGTAGCTCATTGGTTGAGCTCTTCTTGTCTTGCATGTGTGAGGCCCCACATTCAATCATCAAAGAAAGGAAGAGTCAGAAAAATAACACTGTTTATGGGGGAAAAGGACAGAACTTTCAAAACCTGGGGATTTGTTCTGAGAGCAGTCAAATGAATAAACTGTAAAGGGCCAAAATGAAGGCCCTCTGACATTAGCATGGAGCCAAAGGTCGATTGATCTTTATCTCCTTAAACCTTGAGCCCTGGTCTCCACTGAAATGCCCATTCTGGCAGACTTTCAGTGGAATTAAAAACCAAATTCAAGGTGCAGGAGTGTTTTCCCTTTTGCAAACACCATTGTTTATCTAGAAGGCAAGCTTCCCATATGGCTCTTCTACAGCAGAGTAGAGTAGCAGATTCTGAAACCACAAGACCAGCCTCCTGGAGGCCTACTCAGGGTGGAGGGGCTCCTCTGGAATTCCTCAGCTCTCCTCCCAGGCTCTTAAATGTGTCTCTGAGCACTGCAGGAATCCTAAAGGGACAGACACTGTTCCTACTCAATCTGCCAACATTTTCCTATTTTCTGACTACAGGTGAACCACTCTTGTTTTTAAAACACATAAGAAATTCCCTTTCTGAATTCACACCCCGTCATCCACTTATCAAAGCCAAAGGCACAGCCATATGTTCTTACTTTCTTTTTTCTCTTGTTTTTTTGAGACAGGATTTCTCTGTGTGGCCCTGGCTGCTCTCAAAGGTCTGCCTACCTCTGCCACCCTGGTGTTGGGATTTAAGGTGTGCACCACCACCACTGCCCACAAACTCTTTCTTTAAAGAAAAACAAAAGGTTAAATCACGCATGTTGAACTATTTCCCAAGATTATAATTTAAGACCTATTAGCCACATTTTACCCAAATCTGGAAATCTAAGTCTTAGTGTAACCATTTAACAACTAAACATTTCATATAGAGAATAGACTTTTTTCTTAAAATTCTAGTTTTATAATGTATTTAAATAGTAATTTTAAATTTCTCACGTGACATGTTGTTCTACGGAAAACTCAGACGAGATGGTCTCAACTTAATGAAATATTTAGTATCTAATATTTATCTTCATTTACAAAATACATATTCCTCATTTCAGCTCTGAAGTGTTTGTTTTGTTAAGGGATAATAAGCTATAAGTGAATCCCGAAGCACCACACGGATCTTCTAGCATCTATCCCGACATGGTCACAACAAAGCAAGCCTGTATTAGATTCTGGTAAGCCACTGCTGCCTCCTAACCAGGATATTATTCCAGGTCTGCCTCCCATGCCAATGCAAACTGCAATCTGGCCACTGGTCAAAAGGAAACCACTGGAAATGTCAGCAGGGTTAGTAAGCTTGAATTGCACCAAGTCCTAAACACTTGTTCTCAAATATAACACTTTCTATTGTTTATTTGCACTGCAAGCAGGTACTTGGCTGTGTACAGCTGCAAGTGTGGTGTGCTGTGCTTTTGTTGTTTGTCTGTTGGTTTTTCAAGGCACAGTCTTGCCATGTAACCCAGGACAAAGCTCACGCACTCTCCTGCCTTAGCCGCCTCACAAGTGCTGGGTTTACAAGCATACAACCACACCAGACTCATGTTCACGACTTTACACATCTACTGTTAATGCTCAAGCGCCTTCCCCTAATGGATGCTAAGTAGAAAAATAGTTCTTTAGACCACACATCTAGTTGGCTGCCCAATCATAAATGTCAAAAAATACTGAGGCTGCAGCTGAGGTTGCAGTAAAAATCCAAATGACTTCTTCATTAGTGATTTTTTAAAATGGCATGTCAGGCCATAGAAATTCCTTAGCAGGGAAAGGCACAGGCCGCCGGGCCTCGAAAGCTGGATCCCTAGGACCAATGTGGTGGAAGTTGTTCTCTGACTCCCACACACAGCTTTACCATGTACACACACACACACACACACACACACACACACAAAATGTAATAAATGTTTTGTTCTGTTTGTTTTTTATTTTTTCCATAGGATTTCTGTGTAGCTCTGGCTGTCCTGGAACTCAGAGATCTGCCTGCCTGAGTACTAGAATTAAAAGCATGCACCACCACCCAGCAAAGGTCAGACCTTTTGTTATTGTTTTTTGTTGTTGTTGTTGTTTTGTTTTTTGCTTTTGTTTTTTGTTTTTTGTTTTTTGTTTTTGAGACAGGGTTTCTCTGTGTAGCCCTGGCTGTCCTGGAACTCACTCTGTAGACCAGGCTAGCCTCAAACTCAGAAATCCGCTCGCCTCTGCCTCCCAAGTGCTGGGATTAAAGGCGTGTGCCACCACTACCTGGCTGTTTTTGTTTTTTTTTGAGACAGGATTTCTCTGTATGCTCGGTCTGACCTGGATCTCGCCCTGTGGACCAGGCTAGCTCAAGGAATAAAAAAATTTAAATGGCATTTTTCTCTATGATCTACAAAAATGGTATTGTTTTGTTTTGTAAATAATAAACACACAGAGATAAAGCTAACCAGTAATAATTTTAAAAATAAGCCAAAAAAAGAAAAAGAAAAAGAAAAAAGAAAGAGAAAAGCACCCCTTTCTAGGAAGATCTGCTTAGTTATGAAACTTCAGGGTAGAGACGGCTCAGTGGTTTAGAACATTTCCTTCTCTTTTAGAGAACCCGCGTTAGTTCCCAGGATCTATATCAGAAAGCTCACAAAATCATCTTTAGCTGAAGTTCCAGGGGATCCTATGCTTTCTCTGGATGTCTCAGGGACCCCATATTGTACTATGACATATAATCACATGACCCACATAGACATATAAATCTAATAAAAGGTTTTGTTTTAAAATTAAAAAGTTTAAACAGTGAGTGTCTCAGTTGCATGAACTGTACAGATCATCCCAATGCCGACCAATGGGTTGCCCACCAGGTCCCACTGCCCCTGAGCTTGATGCCCGAAGGCACTTATGATCTCCACAGAAAAGGCTGGGCACATAGCGCAGTGACAGAGAGCTGGCCAAGGCCACATCAGGCCCTGATCCCTGGGGTTGGGTGGGATTGAGGGTGGGATGCAGAGGAAGGGTGAAGAATATGAATGGATATGGATCACACATAATTCAAAGTTCAACAACACTAACAAAGATTTTAAATTTTGGTCGGGCTGTGGTGGTGCACTTGGGAGGCAGAGGCAGGCAGATTTCTGAGTTAGAGGCCAGCCTGGTCTAGAGTGAGTTCCGGGACAGCCAGGGCTACACAGAGAAACCCTGTCTTGAAACCGCCCCGCCCCCACAAAAAAAAAAGATTTTAAATTTTGTTGTTGGAGCTGTTGTTTTTCGAGACAGGGTCTATATGGCCTTGGCTAGGCTGGTCTGAAACTCACTATGTAGACCAGGCTACCCTTAAGCTAACAGAGATCAGCCTGCCTCTGTACCTAAAACAGCACATGCCACCACACCTGGCACAATGCTAACATAGAGCCTGCGAGATGCTCGGTGGGTGACAGCTTGCTACACAAACACAAGGATCTCCTTTTTATCCCCACAAGAGTTGGACACAGCAGTGCATGACCGTAATGCAGCACTGAGCAGGAGAATGGACGGGTGATCCCTGGCACCTGCTGGCCAGACAGTCTAGTGAAAATAAATAAACCGGCTCCAGCTCAGCTGAAGACCCCATCTCAGAGGATAAGGTGACAGACACCCTACCTAACGTTGACCACTGGCCTACCCCACCCTATACTCACACACAAACCTGTGTGAACCACACTTCCACATACTCACACATGCAGGCACATACCACACATGTATGTACACGTCTACTCACACACACATGCATGCACACACCACACATGTATGTACACGTCTACTCACACACACATGCATGTACACACCACACATGTATGTACACGTCTACTCACACACACATGCATGC
>JADRCD010225409.1:0-29814 GCA_019843815.1 Montemys delectorum | reverse complement strand
ACACACCACACATGTATGTACACGTCTACTCACACACACATGCATGCACACACCACACACTAACATGTAGTCATGAAGGAGTCACCCAGTGAGTAGATTATTCTCTCATGCTTATTATGCTTCTAAAATTGGAAGGCTCAAACTTTTAAACTGTCCATTTTCCTTTCATCTTCCATGACGGTTCCAAGAGCCCTCATGTTTTAGAACCCCAGTTTCCTAGGACTTGACCCGAAGCACACATACCTTCTGGCAGCATGTCTGGAATGTCGGCTTGGTACTTTGGGCCCACTCTGATTTCACCTTTGTCAGCCAATAATGTTTTCACTGAAGGGTCATACACCAATGAGTAGAAGAAGGTATCCTGGAAAACAAAAAGACAAAAGCCACCCAAGTAAGATGAACTCCACCTACGTTTGTAAAGCTGTCAAAGCAATATCACAATAATGAAACATGTAACTTTAACTTCCAAGTCTATAAAATTTCATTTTAGAGAATAAAGTAATCTTTAAGAAGAATATAATATTTTTAAATTTGTTTTAATATGAAAGAAAGCCATTACTTACTCTAGAATAGAGTTTTCCAAGCTAGAAGGGCTGGCTATAAGGGAGGCTGGGAGGGGAGGATCTTTTGAGGCCAGTCTGAGCTACACAGCAAAACCTTGTTTCAAAAACAAAATGAAGCTGGGGTGTGATGGTTACATCTTTACTCCCAGCACTCAGGAGGCAGAAGCAGGAGGATCTCTGTGAGCTCATGCATGCATTCAGACAAACATACATACATACATATATACATAGTGAGACTGTCTCAAAACAAGCAAGCAAACAAACAAAAAGCCACATATATTGATAAGTATACAGAGTGAAGCTTACATGTATGTGTGTTTTTAAGATGTGTTTATTTTTACTTTATGTGTATCAGTGTTGACCTGAATGTATGTGTGTGTCTTACATGCATTCCTGGAACCCACGGAGGACAGGAAAGGGCACTAGTTCCCCTGAAACTGGACTTACAGGTGGTTGTAAGCTGCCAAATGGATGCTAAGAACTGAACCCAGGTCCTTTACAAGAGCATCAAGTGCTCATAACCACTGAGCCATCTCTCATCCCTTATCCATGTGGTTTGTTAATATCACTATGTAAGTCCCGTTAACTAGTTATTATAATTCTGTCATTCTCGTCTCAGCTGTAACGTGTAGCCATCACTATAAGGACAGACACAACTGTAACTAACCGCAGCATTTACCACCAACCGGCCTATGTACGAAAGATTCCACTGGTTCCTGCAGAAGCTCAGTAAGGCCAGCGAGACCACGCAAAGGGGAAAAGCTGCTTGCAACCTAAGACTAACGCCCTCAGTGTGGTCCCTGCAACCCACATAAAAGGTGGACGGGACTAGAGAGATGGCTCAGCGGGTAAGAGCACCGACTGCTCTTCCAGAGGTCCTGAGTTCAATTCCCAGCAACTACGTGGTGGTTCACAACTATCTGTGATGGGATCTGGTGTGTCTGAAGAGAGCTACAGTGTACTCATACATTAAATAAATAAATAAATCTTAAAACTAAAAAAGGTAGATGAACAGAAGTGACTCTACCAAGTTGTCCTGTGACCTTCTTATGCATACAATAGCACCCATGTCGGCCCCGCAGCCATTACATGTATGTGCATGTGGGCAGACACATAAACATATAATAATAAATTTAATTTTAAAAACAACAAAACCAAAAAGGGCTCTAGTGCCCAAGAGTGTGGCACAGTGACCTGGCCACTAAATTCTTAGGAATTCTGCAGAGCCCCTAGAGTATGAGCCATTTACTCAAAACCAAGGGCTCCAGGGAGAAGGAATGAGATTAAGAGATAAACACATCTCTGTCCTGATCCTTTCACTGGCAAGTGACAAGGGCCACTGCTTTTGCTGACTCTGCCTTTAGCCTGGACAAAGCTGTTGGCCAAATGCACTCTGGTTGGTGTCCTCTTGCCAGGATGGCACAATAACATGCTGGCACAAAAGGACATCCAAGATGTGGGCTTCATATGAAGTAACGGAGAGAAAGCACAAAGCAGACTGGTGCAAATTACCTCTTTGTCAAGGTATGACAACACTGACTCTGTCTCATTCAGCAGGGCCACGCTGCACTTCCCCCTGTTAAAGAAAGGAACACATGACAAGTGTTACAGTCACAGTGCTTACGTACTGGCTAGGGACACTCAGATCCTGAGTGTAGATAAAAGTCTACATGACAGCAAGGGACATATTGAGACTCTTCAAACCGGCTTTACAGTCCTAGTCTCCAGTGACCCGTACAGTAAAGCCCAGTGACAGGCACTGAGAGGCCAGCCAGTTCCGGTGGTGCTACTAGACAGAAAATCATTACAAAAGACACCTTACAGGTTCTTTCTAATTATTCACTACAAAAGAAAGGAACCCAGTGAAACCTTCAAGCTAACAGTGAGACTCTCAGTCTACGAAAGCACTGAGTGAAATGGTACACAGAGGTCTTGGTCATCCCTACACAAGCGAACATGTACAATAACAGTCAGACCTCTTTATGGGAACTTGGAAATCATGTGTATTCGTGTCGGGATGTAAGCAGCTTTAAATGACTCCTGCAGAGCAAGGGCAAAGTAAAGTTCACACATGCTGGAATTGAGGCCTGGAGTGAGGCCCCGAGTGTGACTTCAGAAGTGAGAGATAGGTCTCACTATGTAGCTCTGGCTGGCCTTGATACAGACCCTCCTCTGCTTCTCAAGTGCTGAGATTAAAGGTATGTGCCACCATGCCAGGCTGAGACTCTGCTAGAGGCTACGTGTAAGAGAAACCTCAGTTATGAAAGGTAGAAGGGCGGGTGACAAACACTTTCAGAACTATTCTCCACTGGCTTCCAACAATCTACTCTGAGCCACACACACACACACACACACCATGCAAACTCGCCAAGCCAAGCACCACGTGAACAAAAGCAGCAGACAAGACCTCGCTCTGATTACTAGGGTGGAGTACTAGTCAAAGAAAAACACCAATTAAAAGGAAATAAAACACAACTAAAATGCTGAAACACTGATCAAAAGCGAATTTTCTGAGTGAGTGTGGCCATGCACGCCTTCATCCCCAGCACTCAGGATGCAAGGGCAAGCAGCTCCGAAGTAAGTTCCAGGCTCTCTGGGTGAGCCCCACAGGCTCACCTGAACAGTAGGTTCCTAGTCAGTGGTGCTGTTTGGGGAGACTTGGGGGACAGCCTTGCTGAGGGAACCCCAGCATTGGGACTGGATTTAGATCATAGCTTCTGTCTGCTTCCAGTTGCCTGCTTGCTTCCTGTTTGAAATTGTAGGTGTGAGCTCTCAGCTTCCTGCTCCAGCTGCCCTGCCTACTGCTTGCTGCTCTGCCTCCCTGACATGGTGGGCTCTTATCCCATCTCTTCTGTAAGTTGCCTTGATTGTGTATCACAGCAACAGAGGAGTGACTACCACACTGGGCCACTATGTGAAACCTGCCTCAGAGACAGAAGAAAAGAGAAGGGACGGGACAGTAAAAAAATAAGCAACAAAACCAGAAAAAACAAACAAACAAACAAACAAACAAACAAAAAACAACCAACAGTATATGTAGAAGCCATGTCCAGAAGAATTCAAAAATGGGTACAGAATGGAAATAAAGTATATGACTGCTTTGAAGGTGTGTGTGTGTGTGTGTGTGTGTGTGTGTGTGTATGTGATTTCTTTTAAAAATTAAGTTAAAGTTAAAGGAAGGATCTTAAGCAGGTGAACTGCACTGATACATGGAGATATTATATCACACACACGCAAACACATATGCACACACACACAAGCACACGCACGTGCACATACAGACACAACACACGAACACATGTACTCGCACACATACACACTCCAGCACAACGCTGCTAATTCTCCATCAGGTGTCTTGGGCTTGGCACCACTGGCTGCCATGGGAATGGTGTCTTTGATGCTGGGCTTGAATTATGGGAAGCAGCAACTGCAACCTAGATAACAAACATCAGTGCACAACTGTGGCAGACAACACACCCAGGCCCATTTAATGTTCTGCGGGAGGCCATCCTTCATTGAGAGCCACTGTCTTATATGTCAGGGGCTAATAATCCCAAACATTTTAGAGTGTTTATTCAAGAGCGTGATTTTATTTTGTAGATTTTTAGATTACAAAGTAGAATGGGACAAAGAAGAGAACAGTCTAGATACTTCTATACATTTCTGTTCAAATACTTATTTTCTGTTGTAATACTTTAACAAAATACTTTAATTTTAACTAACAAACATTAAGAGAAGGTAATTTGGGAAGCTGAGGGTACAGCCAAGGTGAAAGAGCCCTCACCTACTATGCGTGAAGCCCAGGGTCTGATCTCTAGTGCTTGGTAAATGGGAGAAGGGTAGTGCCTGCCTAGACCCATCGCTTGGGAGGTAGAAGCAGGAGCACTGGAAGTTCAAAGTTATCCTTGGTTACCTAAGGCGTTCAAGGCTAACCTGGGTGATGTAAAGCCAGCATCAACAAAAACAAAACCAAACAGCAGCACCAGGAAGAAACTACATCACCTGCTGTCTAAGGAAGTAAACCGCCAAGAAAAGAAGGTTGAGGTTTAAATTCAGTGTCAGTGCATCCTGTAAAGAAGAGTCAACATCAAGCAGTGTTAGGGGAGGCCCAGTGTGTCGGTGGCATGTAAAGAACACAGACTTGGTAACAAATATGAAAAGAAACCATCAAAGAGGACTCAGAAAAGGAAAGTCTTCCTCCAGACCCCTGTCCCCTTTCATAAGAGGAACAGGAAGTTCCAAAGTATAGGAAGACTGTCCCCTCCAGGTCAGATGACAGACTTCACGTTAATGTCACAGCATGGAGAGTGTGAGGACAGAGGACCGTGCACAGGACGGACTATGCTGCTCTGCACCAAGGCGCAGACAGATGAAGGACAGCAGCACTTAAGGCGGGTGTGCTCATCAGCAGTCCTCACTGGCGGAGCCCAGGACTGTAAGAACCACAGGTGATGGGTAAGAGCCCAGGACACTGCATCTTCCAGACTCGGTGGAGCCAGCTATCAGAGACTGATAGCATGCACAGGGCCTGCACTGTTGCAAACCAGACAGATTCTAGCACTGAGAAAGAGAAACAGGCCGGATCTATGGTAGATGGAATAGGTTTGTCCTCCATAGAATGCTTGGCCCTAGGGAATGGCACTCTTAGGAGGTGAGACCTTAGGAGGCGCTCTTAGGAGGTGTGGCCTTGTTAGGAGGATGTTGTTGCCTTCGGATCAAGATATAGAACTCTCAGATCCTCCAGCATCAAGTCTGCCTGCACACTATCATGATGATAAGGGACCTGTAGCCCAGCCCTGATTAAGTGGTTTTTCTTTATAAGAGTTGTATTGGTGTTAGTATCTCTTTGCAGCAATAGAATTCTAACTACCACAGGGTCCCACCCTTAACCAAGAAGCTATTTGCAATCAATGCCTTCTGAGAAAAGGAACACCAGTTCTCTCCGAAGGAGTGTCACTGGGTTTATCAACCACACTCAGGGTATAGTGGGTTGGCCTGAGGCTGCTTGTATTCTAATGCTAATACCGGGCCTCCAAGACTGGCCCCAACATTAATTCTGATTGGTAAATAAAGATGTCAACAGCCAATAGCTGGGCAGAAGAGACACAGGTGAGGTTTAGGTTTCGGGCTGGGGATGGAAGAGAACCAGCAGGAGAAGAAAGGTGCAGGAGGGGGAAAAAAACCCATAGGTGAGTCATGAAAACATGGCCCAGAGGGCTGGCCAATTAGAGTAAAGAGCAGCCCAGATGAAACATAACAACTTGCGGTTATTAATAGGAAAGTAGATTTTAGCAGCATAGAGGGTAGGTAGCTGTCTGGCTCTTGTACTGTCTAAAGTTTATTGTAAATATAAAGGCTGAGTGCGTCTTTTATCCAGGAACTAAATAGTAAAAGGCAGAGGAGAAACCCTGGGCCGGGATTAAATATTTCTACAACACAAAGGCAGACGCCATGCCCAGGAGGGTTGGCTGCACACCCAGGCTCCATGTTTATGTTGTTGCTTTGCTGGTCTTTTTATTTTGGGGAGATTTGGTGGACATTTTGGTCTTTGCCTCATTGATTCTATCTTTTTTTTTTTTTAGTTTGTTTTGTTTTGTTGTTGTTCCTCTTTATTTCTGAAAGAAAGGAAGAAAGAGAGAACATGAGGTTGCACCATGAGGCAGGAAGGTAGAGTAGATATAGAAAGAGTTGGGAAAGAATATGATCAAAATATGTTGTATAAATTTTGTTTTGTTTTGTTTTTTTGTTTTTTTCGAGACAGGGTTTCTCTGTGTAGCCCTGGCTGTCCTGGAACTCACTCTGTAGACCAGGCTGGCCTTGAACTCAGAAATCCGCCTGCCTCTGCCTCCCAAGTGCTGGGATTAAAGGCGTGCGCCACCACTGCCGGCGTATAAAAATTTTTAATTATTATTTTTTAAGAAAAGCTTATTAGAGATTGAGGATGAGCTTGTGCGAGAATACCTGCTTAGTGTGCTTGAGGCCCGACAAGGAGGGGGAGGGGAAGGTTGAAGGAAGAGCCCCATATGCAATCTGAGTGTGACTTCCTGCTCACTGAATTTCCCAAAAGCCCCCAATCTACTGCTAATGTTAAGAGCAGAGCTAGGTGCACTAAGTAACTTCAGCATGCTGAAATTATTTTTAAATGAAAATACTGTTTTTGAATTTAAATTGTGTGTGTGTGTGTGTGTGTGTGTGTGTGTGTGTCTGTATATGGTTATGTGCCTGTGAATTCAGGTGACCACAGAACCCTGAAGCATTACTTACAGTCATTGATGTCATCCTTTTGGCTAATTAAATTTTTATTTACAGATTACCAAGAAAATTATAAAAATCTAATTTCTTAAAGTAATGTGCAAGAAGAAAATTATCTTCATTAGAGCTTTAAAACTACTTAAATAATTCACACTGGAGTTCTGTTTCATTACTTATATGAAGTAAGACATAGGAAGGACAGAAAGCTTGATTAGGACTTTTAGAAAGCTTGATTAGCTTGTCTAGTTGGCACAATTTTGTTGAGGCCTGCTCCTTTTAACATAACTGTAGCCATTTTGTATTCAGTGTCCATTTTACTTATAAGGTGGAATTAAGTTCAAGTTCTCATACTCTACTTCCCAGAAGTAATTATCTATAGGTGACACTGAAAAATGCTACTAATAAGCCAAAAACTTATGGCTGAATCTCTTGTACTCTATTAAGGCAATGTTCTGAAATTCCCCTCTTCACCATCTGTCTACCAACAATCCTCTTACCTCACTCAGGACCAATCAGCTTAAAGATGAGCTGATAAGGGCTGGTGAGATGGCTCAGCAGGTAAAAGCACCGACTGCTCTTCTGAAGGTCCTGAGTTCAAATCCCAGCAACCACATGGTGGCTCACAACCATCCGTAATGAGATTTGACGCCCTCTTCTGGTGCGTCTGAAGACAGCTACAGTGTACTTATAATAATAAATAAATCTTTGGGCAGGAGCGATCAGAGACTGAGTGGGTGGGGTCTACCAGAGCAAGCAGAGGTCTTAAAGTCAATTCCCAACAACTAGGTGAAGACTCACAACTACCTGTGCAGCTACATTGTGTACTCATATACATAAAATAAATAAATCTTTAAAAAAAAAAAAAAAAAAGATGAGCTGATAATACTTTGTCTAGTTACCCAAAATTTTATACCACTTCACTGCTTGTGTTTGAACTTATGAACCTGGTTTCTCCTATAAAAAGCCACCCTGAGAGCAGGCTAGTACCACAATTAGACTTCTGAGTCCTTTTTTTCAGTCCTGAACCTTCAGTCTTGGGGTATGCGTAAGCTATTCTTGCTTAACTGAGATCAGTGTTTTTATGGTTGGTATGGTGATTCCTGAACCCCAAAAGATTTTGCCTGTGTATTCACAATCATGCAGTCCACGTGAACTGTGTAAAACTTATTCTTTGCAGTATTATTTTTAACAGCAAAAGACCAAAATGAACCAAACATCCATTAGTTAAGGATTAAATAAACCAAAATTTGAAAGCATTCACAGAAGAGAATGGGTAGCCTGGTCTAATAATGTAGGCCTATAATCCGTCCTAAGGGGCTGAGACAGATGAATCACAAGTTCAGAACTGCTTAATCCTAGCACTCAGGAGGCAGGTAGATCACCAAGTTCAAGACCAGCCTGGTCTGCAGAGTGTGTTTTAGGATAGCCAGGGCTGCACAGGGAAACCCTGTCTTGAGTTCGAGACTTCCTACGCTGCAGGGTGAGTTTCAGCAAGAACCTGTGTCAAAGGGAAAAAGGAAAAAGTGCTGGGACTCTAGCTGAGTGTACAGAGCATGGCTGCCATGTCAAACAACCGAGGGCCAAGTTCCAGTAAATGTGGCACGGCCAAGGTGTGGCTCAATGGCACAGTGATGCTTAGCAAACATGAGACCCGGGATTTCACTCCATGGCACTGGGGGTACTGGGAGAGAGCACAACATAACAGCTCATGAGGCTCACAAAGACCTGGCCTGCATTGCTTCTGCATCCACAAAGAGTTTTGGGAAACTTTCAGGAGAAACTGATGGATGTGGAACAGTGAGATATTTATTCATGCATCCATTTTTTATATTTTTATTTCTGAACCCTGTTCATTTATCACATCACACACACACACACACACACACACACACACACACACACACATCAAAAATGAAAGTGCCATTTTTGAGAGGTAGGAAGGCTTATCAGTTTTCTGGGATCTTAACATACAAAAGGGCTAATTTGTTACCAGCCACTTTGGGTTCTAGGTTACAAAAGCATGCATCCAAACTGGGCGTAACTACTCTTCACTGCCTATTTCAATCGGTTCTGCCTATCTATCCCTAGCTACAAACTACAGCTATTCAGAGTATTTAAAACATTTTATTTATTTATAGGAGCTTAATTATTTAGTACCCTTCATATATAGAGCCACCTAAAGAAAAATTCTACCTTCAAACATTTATTGCTCTAGGTATGAAATGCTTTACCAATGCTAAATAAATAACTTCAGTCACAATGGATTTTCAAAAAGAGAAATCCCAAGACAATAAAATTCTCTCTCACACTCTCCATATATATGCATATATATATATGTACACACACACACACACACACACACACACATATATATATATATATATGCATGAAAAGTATGTTCAGCTTCATCCACGCCTACTGTAATGTATTTTAATTCACTGGTCTGAATGAAATAAGTTTCAAACATCCTAATGGGACGGGAGTAGGGTTATTTTTGAGTACCAACACAATAGTAATGAATTAACAAATGGCAGGAAAGCCCACATGAGTGTTTTCTGAGATGCTTTTAAAGTGATAAGGAGAGAATTAAAATAAAAGGCCCCAAACCCAGGGCTCTGTCAGCAGATGAAAGATTTCAGAGAAGTCTTTTAACAGATGAGACTGAGCAGGACAAACAGAACTCCACACAACCACGTCCGTCCATCAACAGGGATGCACCACTCTCCACCCAAGAATAAAAGATGCAAACCCCATAGGAGAAGGAAGCTGATGCTGGGAAGAGGAACTTCCTGCTCTTGTGTAGAATGGCCGGTCAAGAGAGTGGCCACAAAGGGGCAGCTCCAAGTCTGCCACAGTCCATTTGGCTGGGGGTTTGGGTTTGGTGTGGGCATGGAGCCCACAGTTCTGCACACACTGAGCTATGTCTCCACCCAGCCCTTCATCTGGTTTTGAATAGAAAATCCAGCACTCATTTTCCTTCTCTAATCATAAAAATAATGGAGTTATTTTGAAATGCCAACACAATCAAATGTTTATCAAAAGGAAGTTTCCTTCAAAGAATATTAGTAAGTGGCCTAGAGACCATTCTTGTAGGATTTTGGCAAAGAGTTTCCCAATCACTTTACAAAGAGAGAATAGTGTGCATTTAGAACATATCCTCGTACCACTTCATACTGCTGTAAACTAGTGGCTCCCTATAAGGCAGGGAAGGGCCTATAGCCTCAAAAGGAGACAAGCAAACCTTACATGGTGGTTTGAATAAGGATGGCCCTCATAGGCTTCTATATTTGAATACTGAGCCATTGAGGAGTGGCACTACTTGAGGATTAGGAGGTGTGGCCTTATTGGAAAGGTGTCAGTGGGGGGTGGGCTTTGGGGCTTCAAAAGACCAAACCAGGCCACCCTGCCCCATTGGATATCTCATCTCTGCCCCCACTCCCCACCTCCGCACACCACCATGCATCCCCTCTTTATCTATGGATCAGGATATAGCCCTTAGCTATTCTCCAGCACTGGGCCTGCCTACCACCATGGTCCCTGCTGGGATGATGATGGACTAAATCTCTGAAACTGTAAGCTAGCCCCAATCAAATGTTGTCTTTCCTAAGAGCTGCCTTGGTCGTGACCTCTCTTCACAGCAATGGAGCAGTGACTAAGACAGAAATTAGTACCATGGACTGGGGTACTGTTGTCACTGTTGTCACAGAATTAACCATGTGGTCATTTGGAAGACTTTGCGACTTTAGATTATAAAAGAAATTGGATGCTTTAAGTGGGACTTACTAGTCCATCCTAGTAGGAACATGGAAGACAGTGGTGCTGAGGGCACTTTGAACTGTGGTGGCCCAGATCAAGAAGTTTCAGAAGAAAAGAATATTAGTGAGTGGCCTAGAGACCATCCTTGTAATATTTTGTCCAAGAACATGGCTGCTTTTTGCCCTTGTCCTAAAAATGTGCCTGAGGTTAAGTTGAAGAATTTTTGGATTAATAGATTTGGCAGAGGAGATTTCAAGATAGCCTAGTGCTGGCTGCAGCTCATGGTTGCTAGTGATCACTCTTACGCAGACCTACAATGAAAAGGAGAAAGCAGGACAAGGAGAAATACAAAATATACACTTTCAGAACAAAAGGAGAAGCAAGAAAAAGTCACAGTGCCAACGCCAGTGCTCAAAGAGATAAAGTGTAGAGAGAAGCCTGGTCCAGAATGGAATAAAGGGAGTGGTGGCCTCAGAACAAGACCCCACCCAGCAAAGCTTCCAACTCTTGAAAAGAATTAAATGCCCCTTAGTCAGTGAAGGAAACCATTAGACAGCAGGTCCAACTGTAACTGAACAAGGGGGCCACATTCAAGCTCCAGCAAGCAGCAGAACCTAGCAGCTTTGGCTACATGGTTCTGGCTATAGAGTCAAGCATGCAAGGAAGGGGTTATGGAATGTGGCTAAGGACAGCTGTTGAGACCAGGCATTCGATAGGGGTGCCCCTGAAGGTGAAACCTGGATTTCATTGGAGACTCCAAAATGTTGGAGATGCCAGAGTCAAACTGGGAGATCTGTCAAGGAAAGCAGTGAGCTGGGTGTAGAAACAGTGTTAGAGAGAGAGGTGTGCTGCAGTCAACATGAGCTGGCATCTGAAGAGCACCCTGACATCAGACACAGAGATGCAAAATTTGCAGTTTCCCCGATGGCTTTGGACTTGCTTTAGTCCAGGATCTCCTCCCTCTTCCTTTCCCCCCTCTTGGAATGGTAAAGTATAGCCTGTGCCATTGTGTGTTGAAAGCACGTGGTCTGCTTTTTTATTTTAAAGTTAAGAGATTACTGAGTCTCAGAACAGACTTTGAATTTTGGTCTTTTTAAGTGGGGTTGAGACTACAGGGACTTTGAAGTTGGGCTGAATGGTGGTGGTGGTGGTGGTGTTGCTTTGGGATTTTGGGGTTTTTTTTGTTTTTTGTTTTTGTTTTGCATTATGATATGGCTACAAGCCTATGAGGGAGGGCCAGACAGTGAAATGTGGTGCTTTAAATAAGAATGTCCCACAGAGGCTCATGTATTTGAGTACTTAGTCATCAGGAAGTGGCATGAGGAAAGGATTAGAAGACACAGCATTAACAGTCTAAGAGACAATGTGCCTACCCAGTGCCTGAGAGACATATTCTATCCCATCCACCTATAGCTATGACATAAATCTAAGCACCAAAATGGAAATACCAGGTAAAGAGAAATATTGCAAAAGGTACTCACTACTAGGAAACAGAAAGACAGACCAAGAAAATAAGCCCTTGTGCCATCTGCTCCCCCCCGAAAATATCAAGAAAAGAAAGGAAGGAAAAATGTCCTTTTGCCCATGACACTAATGGCCTTGGCAATACCATCCCAGTCTACACCCCAGCCATGCCACTTGTACCAGAAATAACTCCACTTTATATGTGAGTTTGTTCCAGCTCTTTTGATTTTTTTTTTTCTAAATAGGTCTTACTTGCTTAAACTCAGGCTCACCTCAAACTTGACAATCCTCATCTGGCCCCCAAGTGCTATCTCAGTGACTTAGGTGACACTTCCCAGACTCAGCTAATTTGTTTTGTTAGTCTACTCTTCAATCTGCTTACTAAGACCCTGTCTTAGTTTGATTTCTATTTCTTTTGCACAAACAAAAAGCCACTTGGGGAGGAAAGGATTTATTTCATCTCACAATTTACAGTCCATCATGGAGGGAAGCTAGGAAGGCAAGGCAGGAACCTGGAGGCAGGAGCTGAAGCAGAGACCATGGAGGAGTGATGCTCACTGGCTTGCTCTTCTTGGCTTGCTCATCTCCATTTCTTACACCACCCAGGACCATCTGCCCAGGATTGGTACCACAAACAGTAGTAGGCTACGCCCTTCCTTATCATTCATTAAGAAAATAGCTCCCTGACATGCCCACAGGCCAATCTCACAAGGCAATTCCTGAAGTGAACTTCCCAGGGGACTCTGACAAAAGCTAATTAGCACAGACTCCCTTGCCATAATCATTGTCATTCTTACAATTAGCTTAATATCTAATATAAGCAACACATAATTCTATTGTTTCATCGTTTTTATAAGTGATGAGTAATGGCTCTCAAACTTTTTGACCTTACATTTCAATTTATAGCTCTAAAAATTATTGCTGATCCAAAGAGTTAGTTATATGTCAACAATTTACCATGTTAGAGACTAAAATGAAGAAAAATACGAGTATATTCTTCAAATTAATGAAAAGTATCATTTTGCAAGGTGGAATGGCACATACCTGTAACTCCAGCACCTAGGAGTCTAAGGCAGAAGAATTACTTGAGTTTGAGGCCAGCCTAGGCTACAAAGTGAGTACTATGCCAACCGGGGCTAAATGCCAGTCAGGCTGTACACAATACTCTCCCAAGGAAAAAGTAAGATTGCTTGATATTTTTGCAGATATATTCAATTCCTAATGTAAGAAAAAGCACTCTCCCCACTTCCCTGAGATATATACACTGCTATACAAAAGTATATCATGTGTGGTCTCAGACACATTGGCAAATGACAGACAACCAGACATTTGTGTAACAGGCACATTTCATATTCAAGTCAGCCAAATACATCCATACAGCTAGGTTTTATCTTTCAATTGTTATGTCACATATCAGCCAGTTTAGTTCATAACTCAAACAATCCTAGGACCCTTTTCTCAATAAGCAGAAGTGGATTTATGTGTGCTTCCTGTTCATTACTGAACACTTCTTTAAAAACAAAAGGAGAGCCCTGTGTTATGGCACACACCCTTAATCCAGGAGTCAGTGGCAGGTAGCCTCTGAGCTTGAGGCTAGTCTGGTCTACAGTGAGTTCCAGGTAGAGCTACAAGGAGAGACCATCTCACAAAACAAAATCAAACAAATAGGAAAGAAGGTAGGCACAGTAGCAAACACATGTAACCCTGCGCTTGGGAAGTGAGGCCAGCAGATCTGCAGTCCTTGCTGGCCATTGGCCTAGGCTCGCTGGTAAACCTGCTGCAGTCCCAGTGAGAGTCCCTGTCTCAAAAGACAAATCTAGGGCTTGAGAGAGGCCACTGGCTAAGAGTACCCGAGTCCAGGCACTCCACAACTGCCTCTACCTCCAGCCCAGAGGGGAGGACTTGACTCCCTTTTTTGGCCTCTGCCATCACCCCACAACTGTCTTACACACAACCCGCTGCACACATACACAAATAATAAAAATAAATAAATAAATGAATATTTGTAAAAAGTTCCTTAGCACCTGATGAACCATATCCACAGTTGCCCTGTGGCATCCACATGCACACACACACATGTGCATACAACATGTTAGATGTGATACATACTTGCTTATGAAAGCCAGGTTTGCTGTTCTAAATCCCAGCACTCAGGAGCCATGAGAGATGTGGAGCAGACATTCCCCCTCAGTCAAAGACCCTACAGGTCTCCTTGCTTAACCTTCACGGTGCTGTGGCGGCTGCTGCTGCATTTTTGAGATAAGTCTTGACTACATAGTAGACTGAGCTACAGCTAGGCTGTTTGAAAAAAAAAAGTTAGATGCAGTATACACACACGCACACACACACACACACATATATATGCATATATATATGCATTGTATGCGTGCGTGTGTGCGTGTGTGTGTGTGTGTGTGTGTGTGTGTGTGTGTGTGTGTGTGTGTGTAAGAGAGAGAGAGAACACACCAGTATCTCCACCCTCACAAACACTAACACAAGAACTCTGGTAGTCCCTCCCACAAAGACCTCTTCATTCTTCCCACCATGGTGGCTGCAAAATGCTCACAAGATGATTCTGCTTGGCTACAGTCTACATAAAAGGAGACCCCCAATCCTCCACCTTGTGGCCCATGTAGAAGTTTGATATCGACTCCAAGTAAGTCATTTCCCCCCAAAGTTCTGAGCATCCTGTTTGACATACACCCAATCTTTACTTCTAATTCTAATAAGACTTAAATAGTATTCCATTCTAACCGTCATCCTCCATCCCAAAGCCTGCAAGGTCAAACGTAAATGAGAAGAGAGTGCTCCCGACATTTGCTAACAACCTTTGTTTCCTTTACGTGAAATGCAGACTCTGTGCAAGTTTCTGTTTCTGAATGCCCCTGTGTCAGTTCTCCACAGTAGAGAGAAAGAGACACCAAGACACTGACCTCTGAGATCTTACCGTCTAAGATGTAGACTGGACAGAACTATTTAGGCAAATTTTATATAAGGTGCAAGATTTTTAACAGCTGTTCGAGACTCTCAGACCGGAACGAAGACAAACAATTCCTCATTTGGAGTTGCCACATGGCATACTTAGGCAAGGGCGCTTTCTGCAGATGGTGGCTGTGGCCATCCGTCTGCACGGCAACAGTGACAGGAGCATATCTGCTCTGCAAATGAACCTGACAACTGCTCAAGAGGTTGGAAATAGTTTCTCTAGCCCCTTAAGGGGGCAGTCTGGCTCAGCGGGTAAAAGCATTTGCCACCAGCTAAAGGGGACAACCTGAGTTTGATCCTCAGTTTGACTCCCAGGACCCATACAGAAAAATGAGAGACTGGCTCCAACAAGTCACCTCCAGTCAGACGCACTGTGGTGTGCACAGGCCCACAAACACACTAAATAAATGTGAAAAAAAATTAATTAAAAAATCCCATAGTTGAGTAAGCAGGTGGTGGTCATGACTGCAATCCCAGCAGCTAGCTGGGAGGCCAGGACCAGGATTGACAGGAATCCTGGGCCAACCCACTCTGTGAGGTAAATCTCTCTTAAACAAAACTCAATAAGCGTTTTCTGAATAATAAAAATAAAAAGCACAATAGGGCTGAAGATATACAGGACCCTGGATCCTAATCTATTGGGAGGGTGGGGTGAGCATGGCGTCCAGGACACCCAAAATTAAACATCGAGGAAGACTGGGTCCCTGAACTAAGGCAGTGTCCACTAGCATGCATGTAATGGACGTCTCCATCACTGTTCACACTTTGGAACAAGAGAAGCTTGGGGAGCAAATATTCAGGTCCAAAACCTGTTACTAAAGAACATTCTGGGGCCAGCTATCAGCAGGGATCCACAGAAACCTTTACAAGACACACTGAAGCCCAATTTCAAAGGCTGTGGTCCAGATCTCAGGGCTGGCAAGAAGAAAAGAATTAGTCTTTTAAATTATGACTAGCTGTGCCACAGACTGGAACAGACATAATCGTTACATGTACCGATGCTGTAATTAGCAGCTTTGACAAAGCCAGGCTCAGTGCCTTTGAGATATGGAGACACTAATGGCAGGCATAGAAAGGACACATCCATAGACCTATGTTAAGAGGGGTATTTCCTGGCTTGTACAAGCAGCTAGCGTTATAAAGTTATCTTTTGGAATAATCAAATAATATAATATGCTTAAACAGTTTTCATTCTGGATCTACCCAACTGACTAGAGTCTCTCTAGGAATGACGGGAGGTTGACAGTCAAAGATCCTGTCTTCCCAACAAGTTACCCCACAGCTTCCATTGTGTCTGATCTTTTTCTAGCACTGGCTCTGTATGAGTCATTAATGCTGAATATCTGCAAGCATGGATCAGACAATATCTAAACCTGCAACTTACAAACTTACAAGTACAAAATTGTTTTGTGCCTCGGCCCCCTCATCTGTAAACAGGGATAATAAAAGATCTACGTATAGAGTCGCTGTGGATAAATACATGAAAAGCAGCCCTGCCATAAAACCCTCAATAGCTGTTAGAACATGAACCACACATAAGCCCAGACCATTTGTAAAACTGAATACCGAAGCCCCAGTAGCATGAAACAAGGAGGACTCACTTTGAAATAAGGCCTTCTTCAACTGTAAGTGTGCCGCCTACTATAGGCAAATGAAGGAGGACTACTCATCAATCACAGGGTATGCATGTAAAGAGCATGCAGCACTTGCATATGTATGGCAACCTTTGGGCATGCACATAAAATGACTTAATATAGTAAAATAATGAGTGCTGGCATAACAATAAATCTTTGTGTTTTATAATACATACAACATAAAATCTATTACTAAAGGACCAAAGCCATAGCACATGAGTGAAGAGAGTACTGCTTCTGTCCAGCTCCTCCACCCCTGGAAATACACCCGATCGATGCTCACTGCTTATGTCCCAGCTCACAAATATGAGGTGAATTTCTGACTCTGCTCAGAACAAGCCCAGGACTCTCTCATTCCCAGTGGAGTCAGAGGGAACAAAGAGTTGCTTCTGAGGCACACCGGGAGGCTTACAGCAAGTGAGCATTAAAGTTCACCTACTCCAGAGGGCTCAAGAATACTGCTGTCAGGCATTCCCTGTGTACCATTCAGTAGGAAGAAAATTCTGGGCATTTGATGGTGTCTCTGAGAACAAAAAGTCAGTATTCACCAAATTAGCCCTCTAGCTGCCAAAGAACAATGGGGCTTCAGCAATTTTCTTCTTTTGAAGCAGAAGCAGATAGGGCAGGACTTCAACCCCAGCAAAATGTCAGGACCACTCTACTGTGCACTTGTTCAGCATCAGCATGTGGGCCGCCTAGCTAGGTTCTGTGCCTTGCTAGCCTCTAACTACCTTCAGCTGTTTGCAAAGGGGAGCCACAGAGGAGAAAGTGTGGCTCTGCACGCCCCGCACTCAACTGGGAAAACAGAGAGAAAAAGGCATAAATGTCTCTTCATCATCATTCAAAGCATTGTCACTAGGTAAAGCCTTGCATAAGTGTCTTGATAATTATATTCCAATACACTCTCTCAGGCCTTATGGAAGATGAAAAACACCATTTTTCCATTCCAAGCAATCTGTTAAAGAAAACCAACATTACTTATAAACAGATTCCAAGCTATCAGAAGGGTAAATTAAAAATACACTTGTGTGTTTTGGATACATTCTTTAAACCATTTGTCAGATCCGTGTTCTAACAAGATCTATGACTGGCCCTACAACTTCTTGAGCTCGAAATGAATCTTCATATTCTAACTTCTTCTAAGTAAATAATTAATACATATGGCTTTTTAAAAAATATTTATTAGTTATACACATCCTTAAGAAAATTTCTTCTGGGCACAGTGACGCATGCCTGTGATCCCAGCATCTTGAGGGCAAAAGCCAGAGGATCAAGAGTTCAAGGCCAGCCTCAGCTACATGATAAAGATCAGCCTGGGCTATAAGAGACCTTATCTCAAAAAAAATAATGTATAACACTATTGTAGTGGCTATTCCTGGTTGTTAACTTGACTCTATCTGAAATGAACTACAATCCAGAATTAGAAGGCTCACCTGTGGCCCTAATCTGGAGGCTGAGAGATACAAGTTTCCGACCTGAATCTTAGCATGGAGATCTTGAGGCATAGTGGCTATGAATCCCAGAAGATTAAGATTGGAAGATCTATGAGTTCAAGGTCATCAGGGATTAAGGATGTGGTGGCGCACACCTTTTGCTGGAGACCTATACAAGGACATTGGAAGAAGGAAGGCTCACTCTGCTTCGCCTGCTTGCCTTGTGGGACTGAGCAACTGCTGGATCCTCGGACTTCCATTCACAGCTGCTGCTGACCTTGATTGGGAGTTGGACTACAGACTAAGTCATTAATAAATTCCTTTACTACATAGAGACTACCATAAGTTCTAGAGAACCCTGACTAATACAACTATCATAGTGAAAACCACTATTATATGGAATATGTGCTAATAAAAATTGAAATAAAATAATCTCACAGTATCTTTTCATGTTTTATTCTTTTTTAAAAATTTTATTTATTTATTATACATAAGTACACTGTAGCTGTTTTCAGATGCACCAGAAGAGGGCATCTGATCTCATTATGGATGGTTGTGAGCCACCATGTGGTTGCTGGGATTTGAACTCAGGACCTTCAGATTCAGAAGAGCAGTCAGTGCTCTTAACTGGCTGAGCCATCTCTCCAGCCCTTCATGTTTTATTCTTTAAGCAAAATTATTAACATATGTACCTAATTTTCTTTCTGGAAATAGCTTGATTAGTGAAAAGATTTTCATATGATCTGGTATTTTCTTGCAGAGGACTTAAGTCACAGAATATAGTAACTCCTAAGGAAAGCCGTAACAGGATGCTCACTGTAGAGGAGTCAACGTTTCTGAAACCATTAGCAAAAATATTTCCTTCATCATATACTTGCTATTCTGGAATTTATCTGTGTCTAGTCATGAAGAAACAAGCTATGTATAAAGCTTTTGCCCTCAGACTTGTTCATTGTCTTAGGGTTTCTAACACTGCAGGGGAAAAACCCTGACAAAATCCCATGTTAGGTAGGGAAGGGTTGATTTGTCTTATGTGTCCACATCACTGTTCATCATTGCAGGAAGTCAGGACAAGAACTTACACAGGGCAGGAACCTGGAGGCAGGAGCTGAAGCACAGGTCATAGAGGGGTGCTGCTCACTGGCCTGCTCCCCATGCCTTGTTCAGCCTGCTTTCTAATAGAACCCAGGACCACCAGTCCAGTGGTGACCCCACCCACAATTTGCAGAACCCAAAGTCACTATTTTAAAAAAGTGTCCTACACGCTTGCCTACAGCCTGATCTTATGGATGTGTTTTCTCAGTTGACATTCCCTCCTTTCAAATAATTCTAGCCTGTGTGTCAAGTTGACATAAGACCAGCCAGCCCCGGTACGTAGGTAGGAAGACCATGCCAGAGCCTTAGAAAGAACCACAAACCTTACAGCGGAAATGCAGACTGAGATTCAAGATTAACACTGGAAGAAATGGGGGGGTGGGGGGCGGAGGTGGATTACCAAAATAGTTGCTACTTTTCTATTAAGTGTTTACAGTCATGACTAGCAAGGAGATGGAGAGAGAGAGAGAGGGGGGGGGGGAGGGAGAGAGAGAGATTGATTCTGAACTAAACTGCAGAAATTGGTAAATTGGCAGCACACTGACCCCCTCCAGCCACTGCCCTGGCCTCCAGCTGCCCCAGCCCCCAGCCCCCCTCTACCCGAGGTGTCTCACACTCTGTTGAAAGGGAGGAAACCATGGCAACTACTAAAGTTTTATCGAACAAGGGGAAGAATCTACTTGTCTTTTTTTTTAGTGGTGCTATTATTACATGAATTTATTTTCTGTGTGAGGAGAGGAGGTACCATGCACCTCCACGGTACGCATACGGAGGTTCGAGGACAGCTTGTAGGAACTGATTCTCTCCTCCTCTTTCTTATAGAACCCAGGACTATGGGTTCAAGGGATCGAACCAGGTCAACAGGCTTGAGAGCAAGTGCATTTATCCACCGAATCATCTCACCAGCCATCTTTCTGATGTGGGTGAGACAGGGTCTCATGTAGCCCAGGCTGGCCTTCATTCCTTCTATAGCCAAGGATCACCCTGAGCTTCTGATTTTCCTACTTCCATTTCCACCGTGCTAGGGATCAAACCCAGGGTTTCCTGCACGCGGGGCAAACCGTCTATCAGCTGAGCCCCAGCCCCTGCCCTAGAGGCCACCTGACTTGTGAACTCCTACACACTGTTTCTTTAAACAAGGCCTCTCCATGTAGCCCTGGCTGTCCTACAACTCACTATGTAGGCAAGGCTGGCCTGAAACTCACCTTTGCCTCCTGAGTGCTGGGATTAAAGGAATGCACAAGCTCTGCCCAGCTCCGCAACTATCTTTAATTCTTATCAGTAAATCCAACAAGATCACCATTACTCCAGTACAATCCTTCAAATTATAAAGGTCGGATCTTACCAATGAATTTATTGATTGATGAATTTATTTATTTGACAGAGCAAAGGTCATGAGCACAGCTCAGTGGCAGAGCACTTGCCTAGTGTGTGCAAGGCTTCAATTTCTAACACTGAAAAACACACCTAGGGCTGGAGAGATAGCTCAGGAGTTAAAAGCACGAATTACTCTTCCAGAGGTCCTGAGTTCAATTCCCAGTAACGGCATGGTGGCTCACAACTATCTGTAATGGGATCCAATGCCCTCTTCTGGTGTGTCTGAAGACAGGGACAGTGTATTCACATATATAAAATAAATCTTTTCTTAAAAAAAGCCAGGCAGTGGTGGCTTTTAATCCCAGCACTTGGGAGGCAGAGGCAGGTGGATTTCTGAGTTCGAGACCAGCCTGGTCTACAGAGTGAGTTCCAGGACAGCCAGGGCTACACAGAGAAACCCTGTCTCAAAAAAACCAAAAAAAAAAAAAAAAAAAAAAAAAAAGAAAAAAAAAAAAGAAAGAAAGAAAGAAAGAAAGAAAACATACCTAATACTTTTTTAAACTAAATAAGTGCACAGAGCTGATGCCAGTAATTGAGTAATGAAATACAAGGTTTCCCTCCCAGAGATACTCATAAGAAAATAAAAAGCCAACTATCCTATGAGGGCTGGAGTCACCTGTCTACACTGCCCAGAGAATATCCACTAGACAGCGCTCTGTGTGATGCTAACAGACATTCAAACTGTTAGTGCTGAGGCCACGAGACAATGCCTGTATCACTGCAGAACCTGCTCAGGACATCTGATGTTAACATACCCTGTAAATCCCAAGATCAAATCCTAGTATGAAGTTTGCACTATGTCAAGCTGAATTTGGGAAGGGCTTCCAAAAGGGCTTTGGGCGTAGTGTTTCTGAGCACATCAGAGCAACTTCCAGGAGGTCTTACCTGATATGTGTTGCAGGCAGCGACTCATACTGTCGGGACAGAAAGAGCTCCCTGTGCTTCAGCTGGTGCTTCTGTTTCTCCGTCAAGTCAGCCTCAACTGTCGTCTCCGATTCTTCCTCAGTTTCTTCTACACAAACAAAATTCAAAGAATCTGTTGTTACAACTCATGCTACCTCTTGGGATATCAAAGCAATCAACAGGTCAGAGTAGTAAATCTGTTATTTTCTTCAAACTAATCACTTTTGGCCTTTTCATTGCAATCTCAACCCTAAATTAAGTTCTCTGGACTGCCAAGGAAGACCATGAACACCAATGTTAAAATGGCAGAATCAGTCATGGCAGTGCTCGCCTGTGATCCCAGAGGAGGCAGGAGGATTATCAATTCAAAGCTCATCAGGGTTTAAGTTCAAGCTACACAGTGAGACCTATCTTACACAAATAAGTGATCGAGCAAGCAGGGCTTGGGGTTGGCTCAGTGGCTGAGAGCATTTGATGCAGAATCAAGGACCAAGATTAGGATCCCCACACCCACATCACAAGCCCAGTGTCCTCACTAACAACTGTAGCTCCATCTCTGGGAACAGAGATAGAGGGACGGCTGGGCCTTACTGCCTTCCAACCCTGCAAAGAAAATGCAACCCTGGGGTCAAGATAGACCCTACTTTACAGGAATAGACAGAGAATAATAGAAAATGACACCTAACTCCCTCTGCCTTTATGCACACATACCTGCAAGCACACATGTGCATATAACTCACACTGATACACAAAAATAAATATAGATATATTTGGTTTTAGTTTTTTTGTTTTGTTTTGTTTTGTTTGTTTTTCGAGACAGGGTTTCTCTGTGTAGCCCCGGCTATCCTGGAACTCACTCTATAGACCAGGCTGGCCTCGATCTCAGAAATCTGCCTGCCTCTGCCTCCCAAGTGCTGGGATTAAAGGCGTGTGCCACCACTGCCCAGCTGGTTTTAGTATTTTGACATAGGTTTTCTGTATAGCCTTGGATGTCCTGAAACTCACTCCATAGACCAGGCTGGCCTCGAACTCAGAGATACTCCAACCTCTGCCTCCCAAGTACTGGAATTAAAGATTGCGTGTCACCATAAATTTCTTTTTAAAAATAAATAAATAAAATTTAAAGTAAATGACTAAACAAACAAACAAACATGAGACACAGATACGGAGAGAGAGGGATAGGCAGGCAGACAGACAGACAGACAGACAGACAAATAAACAGACAGAAGCAAGCAGAGTGGAAGGATTAAACTAGAGGAAATATCCTTAGACATTAGAACCTGAAGCAGGAAATGAATAACTGAAAGAAAGCTGTGACATTTTTAAAGACCCAGGTCTGAGGCTGGGAGTTCTGAGCATGCGGGGGAGGGGGGCAGATAGAGCCTCAGAACAGCATCATCTGAAAGTGGAGGTGCTAAAACCAGTGCTCAGAGGTAAAGGGAGAAGGATTAGACTGCACAAGGTCATCACAGGCTGCAGTCCAAGGCTAGCACGGGATGTAAGAGAACTGTCTCAAAAAAAACCCAAAAAAACAACAACAACAAAAAAAAACTAAATTGTGTGGTCCCAGCGTTGGCGGGCCTCATACCCTACCCCTACTATACAGGAATCAGATTTATAATACTTACACCTTTTGTCTTGTAGGAATACTATAAGCCAAATCATTTGGGGAAGGGGAAACAATGCTTGTAATACCAGCGGGGGAGGCAGGAGGATGGAGTTCAAGGTCAACCTGGTTTTATAGTCTAGTCCCCATTTCCAAAACAAAAACCTATGAAGACCAACACTGAGGAAAGAAAGAAAAAGTCCCAGAAATAAAAAGAAGAAAATGGCCATCTTTCTCGTCCCTCTTTGCAGGCAGGCAAGCCTCATTTGTTTAAAATGACAACATAAGAAACTGGGACCAGAAAGAAGCTACTTGTTCCTAGTGACCCTGTTAAGATGGTGGCACAATGCCACCGAAGAGGAGGGCAAATGATGCTGACTGAGAACTGTCCCAGTTCTCCAGTCTGAGAGCCAAGAGTTCCTTCGCACCAGCTCAACCAGAGCGATGCAGGTGCTGCCTGGGGTGCTGGGGACACTCAGCAGGTCAGTGACTTGGGCAGTGAGAAAAACAAAGAGACAAAATTGTGGTGATGTTCCATTTTCTTTAGTTACTTTTCTCCTGCAGTGATAGTGCGCTCACCCAAAGCAGCTCAGGGGACAAAGGACCCATTTCACCCACACTTCCAGGTAGCAATGCATCACTGAAGGAAGTCAGGACAGGAACTCAAGACCACCTGACCAGGGGTGGCACTACCCACACTAATCAAGAAAATGCCCAACACACTGGTCCACGGGCCAATCTTATGGAAGCATTTTCCCAAGAGAATCCCTCTTCCCAGATGCCTGTAGCTGTGTCACGTTGACAAAAACTAGCCAGCACACCATCCTTCTGCCTGCCTCTCCTGAGTACTGAGATTATGGGATATACTACCACACCTAGCTATATGCACTTCTTTTGACATTACATTTAATATCTTTAAAGGGAAAGGAGGGGAACATCAATGTCATTTACAGACATAATTCTGATTAATTTGAGCGACACATCTTTTTAAAAAAATAAAAAATGAAATGCCTCTTGAGGATCAGTGGTCCCTGGTAGACTCACCTGGGACAAACCGTTCAAGCTGTGGGGATGGTGGGAATGCAGGACTCAGAACAAGGCTGTAGCAGGTAGGAAGAAGGTTGGCTGCTCTTCATGCAGAAAGCGCAACACAAGGGGGAACTTGGAACACCTGGCTTCCTGGCAGAATTCTTTCTCTTTTTGGTTTTTTGAGACAGGGTTTCTCTGAGTAGCCCTGGCTGTCCTGGAACTCACTCTGTAGACCAGGCTGGCCTCGAACTCAGAAATCCACCTGCCTCTGCCTCTGCCTCCCAAGTGCGCCACCACCGCCCGCAGAATTCTTACTTTTGAGACCACAGGTGCCACAAGGACAGAAGCATATCTAATTACCACAATTCTTTGTTTGTTGCTTTTGTTTTTGAAAACAGGGTTTCTCTGTGTAGCTCAGGCTGTCCTACTGCTAGCTCTGTGGACCAGGCCAGCCTGGAACTCAGAGATCTGCTTCCCAAGCACTGGCATTAAATGTGTGCACCCCCCTCCCCCATTCAGTTGTCACAATAATTACTTAGGGCCCGGGACCACAGAAGGCATCTTATCAAACACAATTCCCATGATTCTTTTTTATTGTATGAGGGCCTGTCATATTCTCTAATTTCAAATTCTAAAGTTCTGAATTGAAAACAAGCCTGGAGTTGGGTGGTGGTGGCACATGCCTTTAATCCCAGCACTTGGGAGGCAGAGCAGGCGGATTTCTGAGTTCGAGGCCAGCCTGGTCTACAGAGTGAGTTCCAGGACAGCCAGGACTACACAGAGAAACCCTGTCTCGAAAAAAACCAAAAAAAAAAAAAAAAAAAAAAAACAAGCCGGAAAACTGAGTTTAAATGTCTCACTTAGGAGCAGGCAAGTTGGCTCAGCAGGGAATGGCACATGCCATGAAGCTTGGTGGCTAGGGTTCCAACTCCTAGGCCCACATAATGGAAGGAAAAAACTGACACTTCAAAGTTGCTCTCTGACCTCTACATATGCACAGAGGTGGAGACAAACGCACACACACACACACACACACACACACACACACACACACACACACACACACAATCAGTCAATACAATAAAAGAAAGTTAAAGTCTTACCAAGCTCAAACAGAGAACCAGGCAATTGTAGCTTCCGTGAACATTCTTTCTAATGATGTATGCACAGAGAGAGACACAGCTCTAAAGTCTACTTGCAGGTCCAATAACATCTCACCAGCAGAGATCGATAAAGCTATTGCTGCATTGCCACTATTAGTACAGCAAATATCACATAGAAAATTATGCTCTCTACCTAATTGGAATTTGATAAATTGTTGCTATAAAAGGCATGGCTAAATGAATTCTAATGGTGACCTACAGAGCAAAAGGCGCCATTACATATCAGAATAACAATAACAAACCTCACTTTGAGGTGGGGGGGGGTCTGTTGTTTTAGCTTTAAAATTTGTAGCCCTGGCTGGCCTTGAACTCACAAAGATCTGCTTGCCTCAGCCTCTGAAGTGTTTGCTTGCTTGTTTGTAGAAAAAGCTGGCCTGGAATTCATTACATAGTCCAGGCTGGCAACTCAAGGCACTCCTCCAACCTCAGTCTTCCAAATGCTCACTCTCTTTGTTGTGGTGTTAGGGATAAAATGTAAGCCCTGGGCTCCTGAGCAAGCACCCGAACTCACTGAGATCCACCTGCCTCTCACTCAAATGGGCTAGGACTGAAACTGTGTACCTCTACTCCCAGCGTTTTTTTTTTTTTTTTTTTAATAGGCCTGGAAAAATAGTTCAGTGGTTAAAAGCCCTGGCTGCTCTTCGAGTAGACCCAGGTTTGATTCTCAGTGCCCACATGGTGATTTATAACCATCTGTAATATCAGTTCCAGGAAACCCAATTCCCTCTTCTGGTGTCCATGGCCACCAAGCATGCACAGACACCATACAATATATTTTTATATATATATATATATATATATATATATATATATATATATACACACACACACACACATATATACATGTATATATACACACACATACGTATATATAAATAATTTTTAATAAAAAAATAAACTATGAAACTATGAGTGTGCGTATGTGTGTGCATGTATGTGTGCGTGTGTGTGTGTGTGTGTGTGTGTGTGTGTGTGTGTGTGTGTATGCATCATGTCTCCATATATCATGTACACATACATACAAAACTTAGTTTTTAGAAAAGAATTCTTACTAAAAAGTTAGGGAGGAACTGGAAAGATGGCTCAGCTGTTAAGAGCACTGACTGCTCTTCCAAAGGTCCTGAGTTCAAATCCCAGCAACCACATGATGGCTCACAACTATCTGTAAAGAGATCTGATGCCCTCTTCTGGTGTGTCTGAAAACAGCTACAGTGTACTTAGATACATTAATAAATAAATCTTGCCCGGCAGTGGTGGCACACGCCTTTAATCCCAGCACTTAGGAGGCAGAAGCAGGTGGATTTCTGAGTTCAAGGCCAGTCTGATCTACAGAGTGAGTTCCAGGACAGCCAGAGCTACACAGAGAAACCCTGTCTCAAAAAACAAAAAACAAAAAAAAAAAAGTTAAGGGTTCCTCCTCCTCCTCTCCCTCTTCATCCTTCTTCCCTCTTTCTTCTTTCTCCTCCTTCCTCTTCTCCTTCCTCCTCTTCCCCTCTTCCTCCTTCTTCTAAGACAGGGTCTCATGTACCCCAGGCTAGCTCTGAGCTATCTACCTAGCTGAGGATGGACTAACACTTCTAAGACTTCTGATCCTCCTGCCCCAATCTTCTGAATGCTAGCCTTGCAGGCACGAGCTGCTGGCCCACTTTCCATGGTGCTGGGCTCACAAGCAGGGCTCTATGCATGGGAGATGCATGCTGAGCCAACCTCCCCAGACCCTTGAATATTTTCTAGGCCAAATTTGAATGCACTTTCCTGAGAGAACATCTGCTCAGAAGTTCTCCAGTTCCGTAATCTAAAGACTTACCTACTACTTTTAAGTCCCATTGAAGACCTCAAGCTTTTATTAATGGAGTTTACGCCTATCAAAATTTACTGTAAAAAGCAGAATTCTTTAAAGACTTGTTTCTTTTTCTTTCTTCTTTCCATTAATTTATTTATTCACTTTATGTACCTATCACAGCTCTGCCTCTCCTTCCAGCACCCCCTCAAATGGCCCCTCCCCCTTCGCCTCTGAGAAGGGGGAAGTCCCTCCCAGGAACTCACCCACCCTGGCAATCTCAAGTCATTGCAGGACTAGGTATATCTATATCCACTGAGGCCAGACAAGACAGCCCAGTTAGGGGAGCAGGCGCCACAGGCAGGCAACAGAGTCAGGGGTAAGCCCCTCTCCAGCTGTTGGGGGACCTGCATGAAGACCAAGCTGCACTTCTGCTGCATATGTGGAGGGGAGGGGTAGGTCCAGCCCATGAATGCTCTTTTGTTGGTCGTTCAGTTTCTGGGAGCCCCCAAAGGTCCTAAAGACTTATTAATTATATATACAGGAGGATGTGCACTTAAATGCAGGTGCCCCAGAGGACAAATGCCTATAGAGGCCAGGAGAGGGCCCTGGATCCCTGGGGCTTGAGTTACAGGTCTTTGTGTCCCAATGTGGAAACTGAACTCAGGTCCTCTGCAAGTGCCTATCAATGTCGAAATTATCCCTTTAAACTTCAAAGAAAAAAAAAAAAGATATGTGTGGGGTGGGGATGTGCACATGAATGCAGCTATCCCTGAAAATGAGCCATCAGGTCCCCCAGAGGTGGATTACAAATGCTAACAAGCTGCCAAATGGGTGCTGGGGACAGAAATCTGATCCTCAATAAGAATGGTATGTGTTCTCAACCTTGGAGCCATCTCTTCAATCCAGAATTTTTTTTTTTTTAATTTCTTGTTTTGTTTTATTTTTGTTTTTGGAGATAGGGTTTCTCTGTGTAGCCCTGGCTGTCCTGGAACTCACTCTGCAAACTAGGCTGGCCTTGAATGAAGAGATCTGGTTGCCTCTGCCTTACAAGTGCTGGGATTAAAGGCATGTGCCACTACCTAGAGACAAAATTTTTTAAGCAAAATGCAAGCACACATTCTATCAGCAGGGAGAGCGTCGCCCTCACGTGTCATCCGGTCTCTGCAGAACTTGAGGTCTAACAAGCAGCTGGTGCCGGGTTAGTGTCGTTTTGACCGTTACTCTGACCTCACAGATGGGAGTAGAAAAGAGCAGTCCATGCACAGGAAGTCAGCCGTGAAGAGAAGGCTGTCTAAAACGGTCCTTTCACACAGTGAGCTACCATGACTCATCAGTTCTACAGCAAGTCAGGATCCCATCAGAAATCCAAGCTATTTCTGCTTTACATTTATTCAAAGAACACTGTATCTGGCAAAGGCTGTCCAGTCTTATAATAAATCAAAGTCCATCTGGAATTCCGTAGCCTTAGCCTGCCACCATGCAACTTTCCACTTGCTGTAAACTGTGAAACTTCAGAAACAAAATAAAAAAAGCCACAAGTGTCTTAGCTAGGGGTTCCATTCCTGGGACAGAACACTGTGGCCAAAGCAAGTTGGGAAGGAAAGGGTGGGCTCCAGTTCACTAGGCTCAGTCATACCCACCACTAAGAGAAGTCAGGACAGGAACTCACACATGGAGGGACCTGGAGGCAGGAGCTGATGCAGAGGCCATGGAGGGTGCTGCTCACTGGCTTGCTTTCATGGTTTGCTCAGCCTGATTTCTTATAGAACCTAGGACCAGGTGCCTACAGAAGGCTGGGCCCTCCCACATCAATTATTAATCAAGAAAATGCCACAAAGGCCAATTTATCAATCATTTCCCCAATTGTGGTTCCCTTGTCTCAGGTAACTCTAGGTGTCAACCTAGACAATCAGCACAAGAAGTATCCCTCCTCTCCAGCTCACTACCAGCATGATCCTCCTAGAGCACCTCCTTTCCAGCTCACTATCAGCATGGTCCTCCCAGAGCATCTCCTCTCCAGCTCACTATCAACATGATCCTCCCAGAGCATCCTCCTCTCCAGCTTACTTACTACCAGCCCCATCCTCCCGGAGCATCCTCCTCCTGAACTCACTCCCAGTCCCGTACTCCTAGAGCTCCCTCCTCTTAGCTAACTACCAGTACTGCCCTTACAGAACATCACCCTCCTGAATTTCCTAGCACTGTCTTACCTAAGCGCAGCTGAACGTTTCTTCCCATAATAAAACTAAGTAAAAAGGTTCCTCATGCCTGCAATCACAGCACTCTAGAGACTTAAGCAGGAAAGACTTCTGTGAGGTCAAAACCAGACATAGTGAAATCCAAGGTAGTGACGACTACATGTCCAGTACCCAAATGTAGACCCAATTCCACAAAGTTGTACTGACCACCACATAGGCACCATACAAATAAATATATGTTAAAAATTTTAGGCTGGACAGTGGTGGCTCACGCCTTTAATCCCAGCACTGGCTGAGGTAGGTGAATTTCTGAGTTCAAGGCCAGCCTGGTCTACAGAGTGAGTTCCAGGACAGCCAGAGCTATACAGAGAAAGCCTGTCTCGAAAAAACAAAAAACAAAAAGGTAAAATAGGGTGGGGGTACTGAAGTAGAGGAGTAAGAAGGGTGATACAGAAGGAGAGAGGAGGGGACTAAGGACATTTCAAAAGCATTCTTTTATAAGCTTACTTAATAATACCTACATCGTGTGTGTGTGTATGTGTGTGTGTGTGTGTGTGTGTGTGTGTGTGTGTG
>JADRCD010225408.1:34457-60051 GCA_019843815.1 Montemys delectorum | reverse complement strand
CTTTCTTTCTTTCTTTCTTTCTTTCTTTCTTTCTTTCTTTCTTTCTTTCTTTCTTCTCGAGACAGGGTTTCTCTGTATAGTCCTGGCTGTCCTGGAACTCACTCTTTTAAACTAGGATCATGGATCTGTCTTTCCAAGACACTTCTTTACCCCAGCTTCACTAACCAGCCACCTTCCTACTTGGGTACCCCCTACTCATATATCCACTACCCTTCCTTCTCAGTGTATCCTTACGCTTCCTTCTCAACCCCCAGCTCCTCCCATCAGCCCCTCTGTCAGGCCCTGGCCTGCCAACCACAGTCTCCGCCTCTTCTGCTGCCCCAGACCACTGGAGCTGACTCCTCAGCTTTCCTGGCCTCCTCTTTCCTTTCCTCACTCCTGTCTGGCCTCCTCCCCGCTGGCCTCCTCTCCCTCCCTCAGCCTCTATCTCTGTCTCTCCCAGTGTCTCTCCCCGGCAGTCCCTCCCCGCTCTGACACACCAGCCGGTAAGGCAGCCAAGGCTTCCTGCTGTCAGCTGGGGAATAGATAAAGATAAATGATATTATGTTAAATTCCACTTAATGACAAATTTTTAATTTTCTGAACATGGTCATTTTCTGGCTAGTGAATCAAGTGGAGGGAGCTAATTACATGAAGATCTGAACAAAAATAACTCCTAATTTTCAAGGATAATGGAAGAGAAATGTTGGAGATTAATGGCACTATTTATCTTTTTTAAATTTCTATCTTTCTCTGTGATAGCCGTGCTCCCCAAGGAAAATATTCATAAAATGAAATTGAAGTCGTAACTTAATAGGTTATTAAAATTTTTGAGTGCATATCACTTTCCTTCCGCAGCACTGTAAATTTAAATTGAAGTTTGCGGCTCCCCGAGTCACCAGCGGAGTTTTTTTTATGATGGCACAATAGAGAGAAGCATGCATCTTTGTCAGGAGGTATTTGCTAGTCTAATTTTATGGCAGGCCGGATTATCAGACGGGAATGGCAGCGCCGGGGGAAGCTGACAAGCCCGCAGCCGGCAGCCATGTGTTTCCATTAGCGCCCCGAGCCGTCCGGGGCTTCTCTGGACTCTCATTTTCCAGTTCAGTCTTTTATCTTGATTTAAAGTGAGGGCGCCCAATATTCAGGGCCTGTCATTTTTCTCTCTCACACTCTCTCACGGCTCTTCCTTGTGTCTCCCCTCCCACTTCCTCTGCTCAGTGGGCCGCCCTCTCTCTTTCATCTCAGTGCCTGTAGCATGGGCACTGTCCACCCCCGTTCCCATCTTCCCCTCGTCCTCTGGCATCCTCCCTCCAGACTCCTTCGTCCATCCCAGCCCTATAGGCTCTGGTCTCTGTCCTGGGAGGACGGAGAGAGGGGAGGGGATCAGGGCTGTTGTACTGCCCCTGAAGTTATAAATTTGAGGGAAGCCTTCCCCCCCCTCCCCCCACCCGGGGCTCATCAGACCAACTTCTGACTGGGGGCCTGACTGTGTATATAGCAGGAGAGGTCCTTCTAGGCTCAGGCCCATCAGGCCTCCTAATTGAGTGTTAATAGAGTTGCCAAGGGGGAGGGGTCGCAGCTGTTGGCTCTGGGGACAGGAGGACAGGGAGAATTATCACCATCTCTCCCATGGTCCCCAGTCTCTGCTTCCATTCAGGTCTCTGCTCCTGGCTTTGTCTCTAAGTATAGAATCACAGGCCTAGAGGAAAGCTCAACCTGAGGCCAGCCAACGCTCACACATGTCATAGATTGAACAGCACTCAAGTTCAGAAATGGAGAATACGTTGGCCTTGGCCTGGAAACTCATTATTGGCTAAGAGAGGAAGTTGGACACCTAGACACTTAGATGGATGCACTTTGATTTGACTGCTCTGGTTCCCTGTGCATCTTTCTGCTCTTGGATGGAAGCCAACTCCCCCCTCCACCCCCCCCTTCTAACTTGACTCTGAGTGTGTTGAAGTTGTGTGCATGTGTGTTCTTCCAGACCGCCATCTTGACCTTGACACCCTAAGTAAGATCTTCTCACGGATGCTTTTCTCTGCTCACGCAATAGTTACCTTTCCTCTTCCACCTTGTCCCGGGTCTCTTCACGTGGGCTCACCACACCTGTCCCTTGTCCCCATATTGTTCCCTTGTCCCTCACATCTTTACCCAAATCTATTAGGTTCCCCAAATGCCTTCCTGTGGTACTCAGTGTTTGTGAAACTTTTGAGTTCCGTGCTCTCCTTTAAACCTCACCACCCTGTGTGGCCACAGCCATGTTCCACCTCTGTCTTCTCTCCCCTTGGCCTATCGTATGTCCACGGAGGGCCCGTTCTAGCCCCGGTGCCCCTTCCTTCTTTTGTTCTTGGTATCCATAATAGAAATGGCCACCATCTTTTATTTTATCCAACTTTCATGAGTCACTTAAGGTTCCCCTCTTGCTGGGCTCCACAGAATCCCATTGATCATGCCTCTTCTCTGGCCCCATTAGCCTTCCCTCTCCAGGCCGGCCAGCTCGGCATTTGTCACCCACTTACCTGCTGCCTGAGCTGTCACTATACTTATTCTGGACCACTGACCCTCTGTCCAGTTCATACACCTTATTCAAGTGACCACAGGTGTCCCTCTGGGTCGCATGTCCTATTTTACATGTCCCATGCACGTCAGTGGAATCCCCCGGATAAGGAATCCCCCTTTAGAGCCCTTTAGTGTTGAAGACAATGTGAGACCTTTACTCCCTCATTTTATAGATGTTTAGCCAGAAAGTGCCTGGTATTGAGCTGGGGAGGCAGTTGAAAAAGTTACATATTTCAGTACCTACCATGTCACCATCCTGTCACAGTGTCTTTATTAGGCAGGCAGTTAGTTAGCAATAGTACTTTCAAGTGCAGAAAAACATGCTACCTTTTAAAAAATGGTATGGGGTGACGGGGGAAACCCTGTAGCTATAAGAGGAGGGCCTTTCTGTGGCAGCCTTTACCTCCACCTTTTCTCCTGCATCATTTCCAGTTCAGCCTCTGCTACAGCCCCAGCTCCTGCCCCTATGTACTCCCTGGCCTGGCTGTTTCCAAGGATGTCTTGGTCCCTTTGCCCCTTTTTGGCTCTTGCTGTTGTTGCAGGCGTGTGGCAGGCATGTCACAGGCATGTTGCAGGCGTGTTCTAGACACGGCCATTTCCACTTGGCTGCCTATGCCACACAGGTCAGGTGGTGAGTGGCCTGGGCTGCCCCCACGCCGTGTTTAGCAGGAGAGCTGAGCGGAGGCGGTGCCTGGTTCCCCAGCTACAGTCTCTCGTTAGAAAGAAATTAAAAGCCACTCAATTTTGGCTAATATCCCTCTGAAGGCCTTTAACTCCACCTGTGACTAACCCATTCATAATCGCTCCGTTTTAGTGGCTCAGGCTGATGTAGCCTCAATTAATTTGGGAGGAGAGATAAACGGCCGTTCCTCTTTGTCTCTCATCCATTCCTCCCTTCCCTGTTGTCTCCCCCACAGCCTCTCTGTATCTCTGCCTCCAAGCTCAGTTCTCCGCTCTATTTCTAGTCTCACCTCTCTTTCTCATCTTGACTGAGTGGCTTGAGCTGTCTGTCTCTTCAACTCTCTTTGTGTCTCAAAGCCTTAGTTTTCGTCCTTTCTGTGGTCTCTTTCTGGTTTCCCCCTGGCTATCTCTCTCACTTCCTGTCTCCTCTTTGTCCATGTCCCTGTTTGGCCCCTGCCCCTTGCTTGTGTTTTTCTCTGCTCCACATTTCCTTCGGCCCCCGACTTTGGCCACTCTATCCACTCCTCGTCACCTCTGGGGCTCCTTGCCCGGCATGTGTTACCCACACAGATCCTCTCTGGTTCTGACCTGGTTTTCTGCCTCCTCGTTCTGCTCAGCCTGTCCTTTGTCTCTGTCCCTCTGAACAGCTTCCTTCTGTTTCCCCGGCCCCTTCTGCTTTATCCCCTTTGTGTTGCCTCTCTTCTCCCTGTCCCCTGTGTTTGCTCTTTTCTTGATTCCGATTTATTCTTTTATTCCCAGTGTCTCCGTCTGTGCTCTGGCTCCCTGAGTTTTCTCTCCTTCCCGTTCCCTATCCTGTCTCAGGGATGACTCCCTCCCCCTGACAGCTCAAACCTCTTTTCTTTTGGTGCCTCAGAGCCCCCTAGCCCATGAGTCCTTTTGTCTCCTCCACCCCTCTCGAATTATTATTAATGATAAAAGCTCAAACATCACATCAGTAATTTCTGAGTGAGTTTTGCAATGAAACTGGGGCCTTCTCTGCCCCTCCCGAGTCCCACAAATTTTACTTTTGTAATTTCACGCCTCTGGTTATCGCCACGCAGCTCTGTCCCTCTCTGCCTCTCAGCTCCCCTCCCCTCCCCCCTCCCCCCCGGAGAGAGCACTTAAACTTGTTTTCATTCCCTTATTCTTTATTTTTTTAATGTCCACTCTCTCCGGAGTCAGTAATGTTCTTCCTCTCTTTCCTCTCCCATTTTCTGTTAATTCTGCGCCATCTGCCTTAGCATCTGTTAAAAATAAAATTTCCCTCACACAATGAGAAGCCTCCCTGCTCCTCCCTTCCCCCCCGCAGCCCCCCAGGTTTGGTGCTGGGGCGTCAGATGCCACTTCCTCTCTTGGGATCCTCCCCCCTCCCCCCCAGTCCCTAGTCTGGTTTTCAGAGCAGAGACACTGTGCTGGGCAAGCAGGCAGCTGAGAGGGAGGGGTCTGCCCAGGGGGCCTGGAGCTGGAGGGGGCAGCTGCAGAGGGAGCTGGAAATTGGGGGGGGGGATATACAGAGGATGGACCAGGCTCCACCTTCTTGCTTTTCGGGGACCGGCCAAGGCTGGAGCTTTGAGCTGCTGAGCCAGACCACCTGCACAGGTAGGTGACAACAGGTGGGGCAGAGGCTGAAGGAGACCTGGTACACTAAGGAAGAAGGATGCTCGTCCATCTCTTTGCCCCTTTCTGGAGTGCCTAAGGTTGAGGGGAACATGAGTGATTTGAGGATGATGGGAGGAAGCTACCAAGTCCCACTGGCTGGCCCCAGCTTGGGCTGGTAGTGATGGTGCAGAGAGTATCCTTATGATGGGCAGGCCAGGGCCACCTGCACATGCCTCCTGGAGGATTGTGTTCCTACTGCCCTGGACTCAGCTGGAAGAGGGGGTGGAGTGGGGTCAATGACTCACATGCCCTGAAGACTTGGGGAGGCAGGAAGCTCTTGGGTAGAAGCCAGCTTCCCAGAGGGTCTGAGGCTGTCTGTGTACATGTGAGTGTGTGTGCCCATGAGATTAAGGTTCCCTCTGTCCCCTGGTCTGCATGGGTGTGTCTACGACATATGTGTGATGTAAGCTGGCTTGGATATTTTTTTTTTTCTGTGCCATCTATATCTGGTCACATTTCTCAAGTGGGAGAGTGTTGTGTTTTAATGTGTATGTCTGTGTCTACCCATGAGATGGGGAGTGACTGTATATGCTGAGGGATGTTCCTCTGTGTGTTCCTAAGTGCGGCTTTGCAACACCAAGCCATCAGTCTTCATGCGCATGCCATGGTTACACACACATCTTACTACTTTGGTGTATTTGTATGAGAGTGTTATGTTTTGTGTATCTGTAGATGTGTGATGCTGTGTGTCGCTTTCTCAGGGGTGCTTTGCATGTGACCAATGGCAGATTGGCACAGATGTGTGGATTGCATAACTTCTGAGCAAAATGATAATCCAGAGCCTCTCACCATGGGAGCGTGTTCCCGTGACATATGTGTATGCACTGTAGACTTTGTTTGGCTCAGTACTACACAAATGTGTGTGTGTGTGTGTGCCGGAAGTGTAGTTGAACCAGACATGGATGGGGCAAAGCATGAGAGTTGGTGAGTCCGATGAGATCACCTGAAATGAGGTCTCCTGGGAATCCAAGCAGCTCAGAATTGAGGTGTTAAAATGGCACAGGCTTCAACATCAAACAGTCCTAAGAGGAGCTCCCACACATGCTCCTGACCAGGTCGGCTACTGCAAGTATCTTAGACATTACGTTTCTACATCCACATGCATTGTTATAGGATTTGGCATTAAAGGTCTCAACTCACCTGGTATCTAATGCTTACAGTAACAGTCTTGCGCTTGCCATTACACACCCATGCCCTTCATTCTGCGCCCGAACTCTTAAAGGATCCATACTGTTTTAGGGGTGAGGAAACCGAGGCAAGAGTATAAATAAATAATAGAGACTAGACATGCGAGTGTCTGCTCAGCCAATGGTAGCTTAATTGAGAAGTGGATCTTCCCAAATTATGAATATTCTGTGTGTGTGTGTGTGTGTGTGTGTGTACATGTGTGTTCTGCTTTATGAGGTTTCTTTCCTAGGTCATCACTGCCTCCCCATCTTGTCCCAACCAGCATCCCAGAGGAGCGGATGGTCTTTGGGACTAGACAATAGAGACACGGATGAGAAGGAGGCACTGGCCTTGCCCTGCGGCCAGCTATTGCCAGCCAGCCTTGATCGACACCAAAGACGCCTAATCTCTCTCTGGCCCGAGGGGAGCAGCAACGTTTGTGAAACAGATTTTTACAAAATGTTTTGACCCTGCTTTCCCCTCCCCCCCGCATCCCTGCCTGGCACCGTGTCACCTAATTAAATCAGCCTTCGCGGGCTACTCGGCTTCCTGCTAATTGTGCTCTGAGCCTGCTTCCGGAGGCCGCTCTCCCCACCCCCTAGCCACCACCCCAACTCCGGAGGGCAGAGCGTGCGTGGGGGTGAGCGTGAGGGGGGAGCTCTGAGAGGTGCTGAGACCCTTCGGAGGGAGGCACTTGTCTTTCTGTGAGTTGGTCTGCAATCGGGGAGACTGAGGCACCAGGCCTCTGCTTGGCCAGCCTTGTTGCCCAAAGACCCGGGCCCAGGTCTGAAATGACCCTGGGTCTCGGTGAGACCAGCTCGAGCGTATCCGAGTAATTGTCTCCGCCAGAAGGAGAGCGAGGCTACGCTGATTCGGAAAATCCCAGGTTTCCTTCCTCTTCAGCTGCAGTAGCCGCAGAGATCGGCCTTTTCTGGTTTTTTCCCAGACCTAGAGGCCAATGGGAGAGCGCTGCCTCTGTCCAGGGTGCTGAACACGCTCCAACCAAATTTGGATACTCCTCCAAATTTGCCCCCTGACCTAAGAGCTCCCAAGCTCTGTTTAGTTTAACTCTCTCAGCATCCTGAGAAAGGAGACATCCCCATTTTAAAGATGAGAACATGGAGACAGAAAGGTTAAAGAGCTCCAGTTGGGGAATGGAAGAAGGTTTTCACTTTATCTATATTGTCTACTTTCTTCTTTAAATTTTATGTATTTATGTTTAAGTGTGTGTTGCGTGTGATGTGTGTGCAAGTGGGTGCTTGCATGCATGCATGTGCATCTGGGGAGGTCGGGATCTCCTAAAACTGAACTGACAGGCAGTTGTGAGCCACCTGATTCTGGGAATCAGATTCACGTCTTCAGTCCTTCTTTTTCCTCACAAAACAGAACGTGTATTCTTTGTGCATTGAGGAAAATGGTGAGGGAAACTCCTTTCTCTGTTTTTTCTCTTTCTTCCTTTCTCTCTCTTTTAATGTAAGAAACAACCTTCTGGCCAATGGCCCCATATTTTTCAAAGAGAAAAGAGATTCACACAAAGCTTTAAAAGAAATCAGGGAAAACATCATAGGATAGACTTTATTTAGTTACTTACTCCAACAAGCCAAGGTCCACATATGATGTATATATGAGTATGTATGTAATGGGGAAATAAGTAAAATTTAAATATGTACAGGATATTTGTTTATTGTGACTTTGGAGCTTCTAAGGAATCTTTGTCTCCCCTCCCCCCAAAAACAGTTGAGGGCTGGAGATGTGGTTCAGTTGGTAGAATGCTTAAAAAGCATCATTGACTTGGTCCTCAGCACAACATAAACTGGGCATAAGTTCCCAGCACCCAGGAGGGTGAAGTAGGAGGATCAGAGTTCAATGTCAACCTCATCTTTGGCTACATGATGGGAGCTAAAGGAGCCTGGGCTATGTGAACCCTTTCAGGGAGAAACCTTGTTAGGGGCTGGGCAAATGTCTCAGTGGGACAAGTGCTGTGTCATACAAACATAAAGACACAAGTTTAGATCCCTGATCACCCACATAAAAAGCTGGGCTCAGCAGCAGCTCTGTAAACACAGAGCTAAGGAGGCAGAGACTGTAGGGTCCACGGAGCTTGCTTGTATGCCCTGACATTCTAGCCAAGCCATGAGTCCCAGGTTCAGCAGAAGACCTTGTTCAAAAAGTGGTGGATGAAGATACCCAGGGTCCATCTCACATGTGCCCCCCACATGTATACACATGTGTATTATACATACATTCGAAAAACCACAAAAGGAGCTGTTAGGTGACCAGTTCAAGGTTTCTTAAGAGCCTCTTTTTCAACAGCCCTGACAGACTCACACTGGCAAATGTCCACGCATCTACAGTTGTGACTGTCTACAAGTCTGTGTGACTGACTGCGTGGGTTGGCATTGTATCTCCGTCAGAACATGAGCAGCACATCTTAAGTGGCTGAGATACACTGGAATTTCTATAATGTGCATTCCAGTCCTTTAAACTCACAGTGACCCTGAGAGGGAGGAATTACTATGCCACTACAGCAAGTGCAGGAACTGAGGCAGAGAAAGTAATTTGCCTGTGGCCTTACAGTTAGTAAGGGATAGAACTGGAGCCCAGGTATCTTGGCTCTACTCCCTAATGTTCTTGCTAATTGACTAAACCACAGTGGCCTTATTAGTGTGTAAGGCTTGTGCCTGGGTGTGACTTCCTTCAGTGCATGGAAGAGAGGAACCTTGTGTGTGGCCACGGCAGGGGCCTCCCTGCCTGTGATGCAGGGTGAGACATGCAAGGAGCTGCTGAGAAGCAAGCAAGCTTGATTAGAAATGAACTTGTCAAAAAAGGGTGTGGCCCACTGAACATTTACTTGCTCTGAAGGATTTACCTAGTTATGAAGTGTAGCTAAACTTGATCTTGAAATGAAACATTCCCTCTCCATGATAATAGAAGAGACCGTTCATCAGGCACTTCTGTCTCCTAGCCTGTAAGAAGTTGTGGAAACCACACAATGTATGATGTCTGGGATAGGGCAAGGATGTCTTAGCAACGTCTGTTACTGTGGAAGAACTGGGCTTAGTGTTAAGAGCAGGACATAACCTTACCCTCAGAATTCACCAGGTAGACAACTTGGATCAGAGACATACCTTATTTGGTCCTCACTTCTCCCTTCTACAACAGAGGGCTAAGCATACTTTAAAATACTGTAAAAGTGCTGGGAATAGTGGCCCATGCCCACTCCCAGCACTCAGGTGGCAGAGGCAGGAGGATCTCTGTAAGTCTGGGGCCAGCATGGTCTGTAGAGTGAGTTCCAGAACAGCAGAGAGACACAGTGAGTCTCTGACTCCAAAACCATACTGTAAACAAAACTTAAATGAGATGATAGAGGGTTCCTGGCAGCGTGCCCAGGGCACAGTAAGTGTCCAGTAAACGGCAGAGTTATTACTTTATTCCAGCACTTCAGATACATTTCCCCTGGACCCTGGAACCACCCAAGTAATGAGTGTTTCTTTCATTTTTTAAGATCTAATTTTGTGTGTGTGTGTGTGTGTGTGTGTGTGTGTGTGTGTGTGCCAGCCATGTGTATGTAGGTAGTCAGGAAGGCCAGGAGAGGATATTGGATTCCTGGAACTGGAATTACAGGTAATTGGGAGGTGCCTGTTGTGAGTGCTGGAAACTAAACTCTGGTTCTCGGCAAGAGCAGAGAGTGCCTCTAACACCGAGCCATCTATCCAGCCTCATGCTTTGGTATTCTAGCCCTGACTTTTTTGTGTTCCAAATGTATACCTGTGTCAGTCGCCTGAATGCCTGCCATGCCTCCCCGCCATGAACTGCCTGATTTATTTAAGTCTTCCTACAAAACAATGTGGAGCATTGGCATAGGGACAGTTGGAAGGAAAAGGCCTTACCATAGAAGAAAGCAATTAGACTGCAAATGTACAACTACCCTTGACTTTTGATCACTTGTATGATTTTCATCAAGTGACATTTTTCTTCTTAGGGTGTCAACTATCCTGCACTCATAGTGAGAGGGTAGCTTGGATGTGCTATGACTTCATGCCTTGAGACTCTCTGGTTAACTGAATGTGCTCAGGAATCAGACAGAGAATGAGGTGAAGTCTTGGATTCTGAGAGGCTGTGAGAAGGGACTGGATGCTGCAGTTGAAGCTATGGAGGCATGACTCTAAAGATACAAAGGCAGTGACTCAGAGGGATTCGTGACTACACTTCCTCAGGGTGAGTGACTACATCCATATGAGACTGCATGGCAATAGGAGGGGGTGGGTGGACATGTTCATGTAGGTGGATACGTGTAGGCATCAAACTCTATGAATGAACGATGTTCAAAGATGTGAATCTAAGGCCATGAAAATTAGAGCAACCGAACGACGTGGAACCAAACGTGCGAGTGCCTGGAAGAGGCGTGCGTGGGATTATCTGTGAGTGTACCTGTGAGTGTACGTGGAGAGGTGGAACACGTGTGTGGAACTATGGGCTCATGAAACAGAGGGGAGGTGGAGGAGTCTGTGAGGTAGGCCTCCAGAAGAGCTTGGGCCACAGATGAGCTGCTCCCTGCAGAGGCCCTCTGATGGACTTATGGGCATTTCTGTGATCTGGGATCACAGGGAAACCTACACACTGTTTCCATCACAGTGGGTGCTTCTCAGCTGTGGTGACAAGAGTCTCTTCTGAGGAAAGTCTGGGTGACCAGAGGTGATCTCCTCCTCCCTGGCCAGGAGACTCCAAAATAGTGGCAAGATGGGGGCTGACGCACAAGGCTGAAGATGCTGCTGCTGAAGCAGAGCACCTCCCTGTACTGAAGCCATGGGGGAAGATCTGGAAGGGGTATGCCTTCCCCTGAGAATATTTATGCAGGATTTCAGTTCGCCCTCGTGTTGATGTAGAGAATTCAGACATAAATAAGTCACCCTTGTGCTCAAGGCTCACTGAGACCCTCAGAGTCACCTAAACACCTAGAAACTAGCCCAAAGAGTCGGTTTCTGCTGCTGCCTCTTCCGCTTTAAATTAAGCAGAGTGTAGAAGACAGCAATGCCCTCCTTGGATGGGTGGACGGCGCCCTAAGACACTTTTCAAGACAGCTTGATGATTTGGGCCCAAATATAAAAATGGATATTTTCTTTAAATATCACAATTTCATTTCTAAGAATTTATCTCAAGGAGATAATTGTATGAATGCAAAAATAACTGTACACACACACACACACACACACACACACACACACACACATCTTAGGGTATTTAACAGTGTAAACCTGGAAGGAACCTAAATGTATTTGGTTAAGTAGGTGAAATGATGATCCAGAATAGAACTCGTAAAGTGACATCCCAACTGTATGCTTCTGCAGGTGATGTTCATGCCCTTCCCCTTACCTCCTTCCCAGGTGCCTTGCCTCATTTTGTTTTTTCTTTGAGCTACAGGAAGAAGATGTGACTTGGAGAAACCCTGGCCTTCAAACTAAGAAAAAAGAGCTATCTAGGTAGTGCTAAGTCAGCTTTTGAGACCTCCGAGGCTTGGCGCCCGTGTGTGTGTGTGTGTGTGTGTGTGTGTGTGTGTGTGTGTGTGTGTAAGGGGGAACATTGATACAGGAGACGACATGACCTAGGATACCCTCTGCCCTCGGTGCCCCACTCCTTAGCAAGGGTTCCCAGCTCATGTCCAGCAGAATTACATTTTACTTTTCGACTAAAGCGATCATCCTGAAAGTACCAGAAAGCATTTTCCTCTGGGGATAAACTCCTTAGAGCCTTGAGGCTCCGGGTGATTTAGCAGCCCAGGACTGTACTACTCTCTAGAGCCGTCCTTCTAAGGAGTGCTAGCCTCTGCTCAGTGCTTCCTGGACACTGGAGGGGCTGCATCTCCTGGGTGGGATTCCTGAACACTGGAGGGGCTGCATCTCCTGTGTGAGACTCTTCTGTTTCAGTCGGTTCTAACAATTGATCTTACAAGGAGTCAGGGAAAAGAGGAAGAAGGGGAAGAGGAGAAGGAAGAAAAAGAAATGAAAAGGAAGGGAGGGAAAGGAAGGAAAAATGAAGCCCAGTCTGCCTCAGGTCTGCAAAGGAGATGCGCTTCAAGGACAGTGGTTGTTAAAGTCTTAATGCTTGTGTCTCCTTAAAATCCATACGCCCGCCCAGAAGGAACCTTTGTCTCTAAAGGTGACAGTATGTAGAGATGAGGCCTCCAGTGGGCGGTTAGGTCATGAAGGTGGAACTGCCCCCACCCCCAGTTGGACTAGCACCCTTATAAAATAAGCTCCAAGACCCGTTTGCCTTCCCTCTCATGTGAGCCGATTATGTCTAAGGAAACAGGGCCCAGCCAGACCCCCAACCCCACCCAGAACCTTGATCTCGGACTTCTCAGCCTCTGAAATTGTGAGGAATAAATATCTATGTGAGTAAGTTTCCTGGTCTAAGGTGTTTTGTTACAGTAGTCCCAGGGGACTCCTGCACTGGTGGAAAATTCAGGAGTCTACACCAATAGCTCAAGAGCCAGAGCAGTCTAGGGTCTAGGACAATGCAAACAAATGGTGAAACCTACCCAGCCATTGTCGGAGGCGTGGCCTCGTCGGAGGTGTGGCCTCCGTGGTGTCCACTGCAGGAATAGAGCAAACTAAAGCCTAGAAGTGTCAGGGAGACTGTCCAGTCTATTAGGGAGAGTATATAGATTCTAGTCACAACAGACTGGGCAGTCAGTGAGATAGAGATCTGTATAAAAAACAAAAATGTCCCTTATTTTTGTAACATACTAAGGGTTTTGTAAAGATTCTGCATGGAAACTGTGGATCAAGTTCCAGCCGCCCTCCTTCCCATGTCCAAAGCACACAATGTGTCCTGACGCCTGGAAAGCCCTTCCATCTCCCTCATCCGCCTTCCTCAAACACCGCACACCCGTGGTGTGAGGTCTTCCTCGTCTCTGCTCTTCTGCCTTTGTCTTTTTTTAAGACACTAGCTTGCCATTGTCCCATAGATTGGGTTCCAAAGGCCAGAAATATAATTTATGCGAATTCACAACCTTAATACATTAAAGATTATTTATTTATTTACTTGTTTGTGATTGTTTACTTATCTACTTACTTATTTTGGTTTTTTGACACAAGGTTTCTCTGTGTAGCCCTGGCTTTCCTGAAACTCACTATTGTGGACCAGACTGGCCTCTTTCTCTGAGATACACCTGCCTCTGCCTCCCAAGTAATGAGATTAAAAGGTGTGCATCACCACCAGCTTGCTCTATCTATCTATCTATCTATCTATCTATCTATCTACCTATCTATCGAGACAGGATCACACCGTGTGGCTCAGGCTGGCCTGGATTATAGCTGTGTCACTATGTTAAGCAGGACATTCTTACTACACAAGAAAAAGGTGGCGCCCTCTTTCCCTTACACGAATGGCCTTTCTGCCTCCTTAGCCCATTCTCCTCAGGCACCCTTTGAGCTTCAGGAGCTCGCTTCCCTAGTGCTTTGGTCCAGGTGTGCTGTCAGTTAAGTACACTTAAGTCCATAGGGGACAGCCTGGAAATACTGTTTTCTCTGACAGGCTACCAGGCAGAGGTTTATTTACCTCGAGTGTGTTTAATAGTAGCAAAGCCAGGAGATGTGGAGAGATGAGCCCTAAACCCAACAGAACTGTGTTTGCCATCCTGTCGCCCAGGCCTTAGAGCCTCTCCTGATCTCTGTGTTCATGTGTTCCCTGTAACTGTGTCTAATGTTAACAACAATCCTCTTCAAGCTGGCTGTAGTGACCCATAGCTTTAATCCCAGCACTTGGGAGGCAGAAACGGGAGGATCTCTGTGGGTTTGATGCCATCGTGGTCTGTACATCGAGTTCTAGGACAGCCAGAGTGACATAGTGAGATCTGTGTCAGAACAAACAAAAACAATACTAGCGACTTGTATGGTGTATAAGGGTTTCTCACGTCACTTTTACATGGCCTCGGTGCTTTAACTAACTCTTACGGTGTGAAATATATGGGGCACATATTATTCCCACACCTCAGGTAGGCAGCCAAAGCCCAGGTTACAGAGCTAGCCCGACTTTTAGAGGTAAAGCTAGTGAACTCACCTTTCAGGCCATAGCACAGACTTGGGGCCAGGCGCATGAGGGCATGTAACCTTTATTCTGATGAGGGTCTGTTTGTTTAGGGGCTAGGGGAACTGATAAAGACGCTATAAACAGGGAAGCATACCTGTTCCCAAGCTTGGCTAACTAACATCCCATTATTAGATCTTTTCCTTGTGACTCCATGATTACCCATCTTGGGTGGCTAGTTCAGCGCAGGCCATTGAAGGAAGTGAAAGATGTGGCTGATGAGTGCGGCTGTAAGGTGCAAGGTCCAGTGGTCTGGACCACCAATGGCCGGTGCAGGAAGATGCAGGGACTGCCTTACCGCAGGGCGGCGCTCGCGAAGCCACCCACCCCTCCGAGCCGGCAGACTGAGGCTCGCGCCGCCCGCGACCGCCCCCTGGTGGACATCGGTGGGCGCGGCACGGAGCCCCACCCCACCTCGGTGCCTCCCGCTGCGGGCCGCCCCCCCCCCGCCCCGCCCCGCGCAGGCGCAGGCGCAGCAACTCTGCCGGCGCTCCCCCCGCCGCTCCCCCGTTCGCTCCACTTTGGGGATAATTTAACATGTTTCACACTAACTTTCCCGTAATGGCCGCGGAGCCTTTAGAAATGCAGCCTCCCGCTTTATCGGCGGCCGCGCTAATGGTTATCTCGCAGCCGTGCCCCCGGCGATCCTGTCAGGAGTAAATAGAAGCTGACACAGTCATTTGCTTAAATCTTCTCCACACTTTTGCCGCATTTCCCTCCAGAGGATACCCCTGAAACAACAATTATTTGAAATGTCACGCGTTTCTGCCCCTGGGCTACCAACAAATGAACATTAAATCTATTAACAGAAAAAAAAAATTAAATGTTTACTTTTCCAAGAAGGTGTGAGAGGCCGGAGTCAGGGAGGGGCCGAAGGACCGGGATGGAACTGCAGAGCCAGGCAGAGAAAGGAAGAGGAGTGACACAGACAGACAGGCGGAATGACAGACGGACGGACGGACAGCTGGGCCCGTAGAAAGAAGCGGAGAGATACAATATACAGAAATCTGGACCAAATCAAGAGAAGTGTAGAAAGACTTCTAGAGAGGTGGAAAGTCAAGTCAGGAAATCACAAATCACAAAAGGAGAAGGGAGAGAATCCGGAAAGGCATTCCCCACCCATACATGTCCCCCCTCCCGCGTTCCATAAAAGCAAAAATCCCAAACGAAGCCATAGCTACAACTGCTTTCCTCTGGACCTGGGGGTTTCTTAGTCCAACCCACCAGGGTCTTTGCCTTTGAAGTGAGAGCTCCACTCCTCACCAGTTAGTTCAGTCAGGCGGGCTACAGGGCGGGCTGAGAGGTTGAAGCTGGAGATGCTGGGGTAGGTCAGCAGGTGCTAAGAGACCCGTGGGTCCCCTGCAGCTTGACTCCCTGGGGGACTCCTGGCCATCCTAGTCCTGCGACTCAGTCTCCTCATATGGACTGTGGGAACTAGGGTCAGTGAGAACTTGCACTGTGCAGGTCACCTAAGTGATAAAATGTCCTAGTAAGGTGTAATGACCTAATTGCCTCACCCTGAGATAGGCCTTTGTGACAACTGAGAGACGTCTCTGTGAGTTGGATAGCTTTTGGTGTGTGTGTGTGTGGCCATACATTTGGGTGCCCACAGGCACCTTGCTGTCTGTGAAGAGAGAACCTCCTGAGAGAGACAGTAAGGCAGGGCAGGAAGTCTGCCATGAGGTGCATTCTTGTCCCCACATATTAACCCAGGATCAGAGTTTAGTGAGGCATGGGTGGAGGCTGGAGGACTGAGCTGTAGGGGGTTAGGAGTGGGGTCAGGGAGAGGGACTGATAGAAGAATCATTGGGGGGTCAAAGAGAGGGTCCTGGGGACAGGAAGGACAGATGGAAGCAGGCAGGATGGCACGAGTGGGCTGTCCTCACCTCTTAAGCCCCCCTCCCTTGCCTGTCCTAATCCCTCGTGGAACAATTTCTCCGTGGCACTCTCAGTTAAAAGTAGGTCAGGTCTCACCAGGGTTGGTTTGGGGGGGGGGGTCCTGGGCCAATTGAGCAAGGGGTCAGGCAGGTTTGGGGGTGAACACACACTCCACACACACACCTGTCCAAGCCAGTGACTCATGCCTGAACACAGAAGCAAAGCTATGAGTTCACTCTCACATTCGAATGCACACATTTTTATCCTCACATGAACCCATGCTCCAAACACTTTAGACACACTCATGTACACTAGGAATGAAGCTTTCACATCCAAACCTTTCACACTCACATCCACATTCAAAATGACTTGTGGTCTCTGTCCTTCCCTCTGACAATGCCTATCCCTCACACTCCCACAAACACCAAAGGGATGACAAAAGAGAGTGTTCGCCTGTACTACCAAGGCTGCGTCTCTGTCTGAATGAAGACTAGCCCATGTATGGTTTTTGTGTGTGTCCAACAAAGAAAATATCCATGTATTTTTGTATCTTTGAATGTGGACATATTGCCACATCCAAGAAGATTCTGTGTGTGTGTGTGTGTGTGTGTGTGTGTGTGTGTGTAGGGTTGTGTGCCAGTGTGGTTGTGTGTGACTGACTGAGTGTGTACTGGGGGTGTGGGGGGGTGAGTGCTATTTAAATAAAAAAGAAAGGAAGTGAATCAGGGTCGTTTCCATTTTAATTGTAAAACAGATAAGCACTAAACACTTTGAAAAAGTAAATGACTTGAGAATAATTACTCTCTATTACCCAGCGTCCCAGGGGGGCAGTTGGAGGAGCCCAGATGGCTACAAAAATGGGATTTAGCAGAAAATTGAAGACATTATTCACCGTAACACATTATCAATTACCTTCATATCAATTACAATAACCTTACATTAGCGAGGGGCCCCGAGACCCTCAAGCCCTGAGACAGTGGAATCGCTGTAGCCCCGTGAGGGAGGGTGGGAGGAGGTAAGAGGATGGGAGGGGCTGGGAGGGGCCCACTTCCTTTTCTCTCCTGGAAATGCTGCCAGCTCAGGCCTCACACCCTTCTCTGAGTCTCCACTCCCTGAATTTCTCCCTATTCCACAGTCCCGGGTTGGGAGTTGAGAGAAAGAGGACACATTGCATTTGTCAGGGAGCTAAGGGGGTGCAGGGCTGAGGAGCTGAGAGACGGGTATTAGAGATTGTGTCTAGAGTGCAGGGGAGGCCTAGTTGGGCACTGGAAATCTGGGAAGCTCGGGAGACTGACAGTTGGAAGGCCAATGGGGCCAGTGTGATGAAAAGTCATCTAGAAATTCCAGGTCTACATTCTGGTCACTCCTAGTCCGCTCTCTCCATGTCTTCCATACTCCTTCAAAGCACCCAGCTGGTGGGCCTTCCACCCTTTCTCAGCCGCCTTTCCCCATCCTTCATTTCCCAGTTGAGTTTCTTCTCTATGACTCTCTGGTCCCATCTCAAACTCTCCCAGATGATGTGGGGGAGGGGGCACTCATGAGAACCAGGAAGAGAAATGAGACATGTCAGATCATAGATGCTCATATCTGTAATGTCAGCATTGGTATGAGTTCAAGGATAGCCTGGGCTAGAATGAGACCCTGCCTCACAATAAACAAACAAACAAACAAACAAACAAACAAACAAAAGCATGGAAACATGTAAAATGTCTCAATACTTTGAGGATAGCCTAATTTGATTATTTGGCTGAATAAGATATTATTGATTAGCTGAATAAAATATTATTCCCATCTCATTTTACCTTTTTTGGAATGATCACAGCCAAAAAGACACATTTTTTTTTTAATTTTAAAATGATTTTATTTTTATTTTATGTTCATTTGTGGTTTGCCTGCATGTATGTCTGTGTGAGGGTGTCAGATTCCCTGGAACTGGGACAGTTGTGAGTTTGAATCCAGTCCTCTGGAAGAGTGGCCAGTGCTCTTAACCATTGAGCCATCTCTCTAGCCTTGAAAGATACATTTTAAACTGCCTTGTGCCTGCCATTATATTTTTTCTTGTCCTTGATGGGCTAAGGCACTGGAAAAGAAAAGGACTTGTGGAGACAATTGCAGTCGCCTTCCCTGTCATTTCCTTCCTTGGGGAGTCCTTAACTTCATATATCAGAGCCCCAGATTTTCCACACAACATCCCTTCTGTGGTGGAGATGTCTTAGTCAGGGTTCCTATTCCTGCACAAATATCATGACCAAGAAATAAGTTAGGAAGGAACGGGTTTATTCAGCTTACATTTCCATGCTGCTGTTCATCACCAGAGGAAATCAGGACTGAAACTCAAGCAGGTCAGGAAGCAGGAGCTGACACAGAGGCAATGGAGGGATGTTCCTTACTGGCTTGCTTCCCCTGGCTTGCTCAGCTTACTTTCTTATAGAACCCAAGACTACCAGTCCGGGGATGTCACCACCCACAATGGGCCCTCCCACCCTTGATCACTAATTGAGAAAATGCCTTACAGCTGGATCTCATGGAGGCATTTCCTCAAAGAAGTTTCCTTTCTCTGTAATAACTCCAGCCTGTGTCAAGTTAACACACAAAACCAGCCAGTACAAGAGATACAGTAGGAATGCCGAGATCTACCTAATTCTCCTCCCCTCTCTCCCTAAAATCCAGTCCCAAGGACCAGCCATCCCAGAAGGGAGAACATAGCCATGGAAACCTATGGGAAGTCGCAGGTTCCCACACACAGCCCACATCAACTCTTATGCCTATCACCAACATGCATACATACATTATCTGTCCTTGGATAGTGTTTATACGTTTATACTCTCTACTTTCTTCTGCTATCTGGGATCGTTTCGGCAGCACACACACACACACACACACACACACACACACACAATTCCATAATCTACGCAGACAAGTGCTTTCCATTCCACACACAGAACAGTCTGAGGAGAGCAGGCCTGGGCAAAATTGTCAGCTTGATTCATGGTGTGTGGTATGTGTCCAGGGGAGTGAGAACTAAGAGAGGCCCCCCTCCTCTAGGCTGGGCCCAGAGCACTAATTGCCAGTAATGAGCTAAAAGGAGCTCAGGCACCAGTGGCCTCAGGCACGGATGAAGATGTTTGCAGAGACCAGCCAGAATCTGCCCTGCTGTTTTGTTGATAGAAAATCTTTCTCCCCTGGTGCCCCTCTCAGTCTCTGTCTCCCCTCCCGTGGCTCCTGCAGCTTCTGAAGAGTCCAGCCTTTTCCCATCCTCTACTCTCCCATCATCCTCTCTGTCTCCGTCTCTTCTCCCTCTCACTTTGCATGACACTTTTCTCTCCATCCTGCCTTCTTTCTACTCTTAAATGGTTTCCCACCAGGGTTGTCCACTGCTACACGGGAGGTAGGCGTACAGAGACTCCTGCTGTAGCTCTCTGGGCTTCGTCAGAGGCAGGTTGTAACTGGATCTAAAGAGAACCTTTCTCCTAAGATCTGCTAAGTAGCGGTGCTGCACACCCAGCTCTTACCACCGGGGCTTCTCCACTATAGAAGACGCTGTGGAAAAGACTGCCCAGCAGAAGGGAAGTTGCCTAGGATGCCCCCATGAGGCCTCTTCCTCAAATTGTTATTATAGTTACTCATAAATTATTGATACAAGCATTCACTAGTATTAATTATTGTAGCTACCACGGGTCAAGCACCTATAAAATGCCAGACATTTTACATTTCCTCATGTCTCCCGTCATCTTCTCAGAGCCCCGCCAAAGCGAACGTTATTATCTGTGTTTTATAGATGAACCAACTGAGACTGGGAGAGGTTAAACCAGGTGCCATAGGACAGTCACAGAGCTGGGATTTAACCAAGTCTCACTCTAATGCCCATGTCATTTTCATCAAAACTCAGATTTTCTTAGCAAGCATTCCTTCATGGGAGTGAAAGCCTATGGCACTGTAAGGCCAAAGGGGCTAGGTAAGGGACCCCTAAAGCTTAAAGAGATTGAGGGGACTAAGAGGCAGTTTAGCATGGAGGGAAAAAAAACCATCACAAGAGACTCCCCTGTCGTGCAAGTGGCTGGAAGTGTCAGGTAGACAGACCACACAGCACCCATGCGTGTATATGAACAAGCACAGTCATGTATGTGTGAGTCTATCTGGGAGCACTCAGAGCCTTGAGCCAGAGAGATTTGGGAGAACTGGGAGTCCCAACAGCATGGTGCTCCACCCTGCTGGTCTGTCATCCCACCTATCTCTAGTCTAAGATGACTAATTCTTCCACTTCAGTCATCCAGTGAGGGCAAGGCAAGGCCAGAATGATGTTGGGAGCAGAAGGGTTGGGGGCCTTGTGTTCACGCAGCGGCTTTCTTTTCTCCACATACATTTGGATCAGGGGCTGGGCAGAGGAAATGGAAGGGAGGAAGGAAAGTAAAAGAAAGACAATGGCCAGAGTGGACAGGACAGGGGTGGCCACCAGAGTCCCAGAAGCTGTTTATGATGCAAAGATGTGGAAAAGCTTTGTATTGCTTCCCTGGAGAAAGGAGCCTAAAACTGAAGTCTAATTATAACGAATGATTGTTAATGAGTTGTCTAAACATAATAGATGGAAAGTATTAAACACCCAGAAGAAACAGGGTTTCATTAACACACAATAAAGAAACCACAAGTGGAGTGAACGGTGCCCTCCCCTGTCGTGCAAGACACCCTCTCTTTCTTCTATGTGGGCCTGGCAGGTGGCAGCAAGCCAGGCCCCCACAACAAGGAAGCTTGCAATTTTCACTGAGCACTGTGGGCAGTGTTTGCAAGGGTGGGAATCGCCTAGGACGGTACCTTTTAAACTCTATCTCTGTGTAGGTACATACTTTATGGTGTGTATCTGTAGACCAGTGGGATCTGGCTAGAGTGTAAGTGTGAACCATGTGTCTCTTCCTAGAGTGGACACCAGTGGTTGATGGTATTCAGAGCCTCAGTCTCTAGTTGAGGAGCCATCTCTGGCTATGAGGGCTGCGGCTGTAGCCAGCCTTCTGCTCAATGGACCTTGGGTCTGTGGGAGGGAAAACATCTGGGAGAGGACAAGGGCACTTCTAAACACACACATAAAACTGTAGGTTGGGAATCAACCACACTCGGTGGAACTCAAAGCTAGGAAGACATCAAGCTCATTTAGTGCAGGCCTCATCAGCCAATGCCCAGAAAAGGACAGTAACAACTCTAAGGTCACACAGCTTCAAGCGTACCTTCTCATTCATACTAGTCCAATACACTCTCTTTTCCAGAAGCCATTTCATACCCATGGCTTGCACCACAGCTACACACACACTAAGGTAACGTTCTACTATATACGTACTACACCTCAGCAACCCGGCCCCAGACTCTTCCGGGGAAGGCAGAAATGTTTAGGGGTTTTGCATCACGGTAACAGCAGCGGTGTTTGCGCAGAGAGAGGCCCCGAGTGGTCCTGAATGGTATAGTGTGCAGGAGCTTGTAGGGCAGGAGCTGTTCCAGACCAGAGTGGGAGAGCTAGCGAGAATCGGGCTTTGACTGACAGGTTAATGAAGCGCTTTATACTGGTGGTGTAACTGCAGAGGCAGGATGGGAGCAAGCTCTCTCACATGACACCCACACAAACATAGACATCCCACTACACAGGTGACATCCAGAAGGGCAGAAGCCAGGATAGCCAACCTCCAGAGTGGCCACCTAGATGCAGAGAACCCTAGTGCCCTTGGCTTCCCTACTTCTCATTTTTGTGTGGCCTAGACTTAAATCAACACCACTGGTATTGCATCACCCTCCAACCCTAAGAGCGCTGGAAGGAGGGATGGCAGAGCAGAGAGGATCTGTGTGATCATAGTGGGGATATGTCACCTACAGGAGGAGGAAAGACAGGCTCAAACTGAAGCTAAGCCATAGCACCCAGGTAGGCTTTTGGTGGGAGCGGGATTCTGGGTGGGCATGAGAGAATTTAACTAACCTTGCTTACACCCATCCCAGACCTAGCCGCCTACCTTCCCCCAACCTTTGCCCTTCCTTTGACCCCGCCCCTTTGGAGCCTACATTGATTGGCTGCCTTGCAGGCAGTAAGGGCCAACCAGCCCCTGCAGCGCCAAGAAAAGTTAATTTGGAGTTCTGGTCTCCTCCCAGGATGCATTTGGGCGGCCGCCCGTAATGAGATGCATAATTGCGGAGGCCTGCCAACAAAAGCAGGCTGGATTTAATTGAGTCAACGCATGGCCATTAATAATCTGACGGCAGTCCTCCCCACACACTCTACCCCTACCCTCCGTCATCTAATGTCTTGCTGCCCCCAATTTACTGGGCTCCCATCCCGGGCTGGGATACAGAGCTGACCATTTCCCAGACTGCCCCAGTGTTCAGAAAGGCCAAACTGCCCTAGGATGGCATGTTAAGGCTACCCATCTCTCCATCACTGTATCAATATACCTTGATAGGTACCAGCATCCAACCAACCTCTTTGTCCATTTAGTGACTGCGCTAATGTTTCCTAGGCTCCTCCCATAGGTCAGGCTCTAGGTTTGGACCTGGGAACACAAGTCCATACAGACTCCCACAGTGTCTCGGAACTCTGTGTGGCCTCTCACCAGCACTCTCATGGTCTCCTTATGTACTGGTCTCTCAACTTCAAATACTCACAGGTGCATTCACGCCTCACAGCCTAGCCTTCACCCCTCTTCTGCAGCTGCAGACTGCCTCTTCATGTCCTCAAAAGGTTCCCACAGCTGTCCCATATGTCTCTTTCAGATGCTTATCCACCACATACCTGTCCCCATGCCTCTATTTCATAAATGTCCCCAAGTGTCCTTCCTGTCCTCAACCACAATTCCCATAGGAACCCTGGCCATTCTGCTCTCTTCTCCCTTATCCTTCATCTTCAGGACAAGCTTCCAGTGACTGGACTCTACTTGCTTCCCCGCTCTTTCCTCTGCCCCCCCTTCCATGTCCCCTCTTCGTACCTCCTTCCACCAGCCTGCCACATGAGCCATCCCCTCTCCCAGTTAGGTATTTTCTAGAACTGGTCCTGCACCTGCAAAACGGGGATACTAAATGCCTTCTGGGGCTGTTGACATTGATGTTGAAACGACCCTTGTAACAAACAGTCCAGAGCCTGGCCCACAAGGTGCCCCGTGCTGGTCTTAGCTGAGTGGAAAGGCATTGATTCTCCACATGCACCAAGTTCTGGACTGCTTAGCCACCCACGTGCACCTCAGGATAACACTTTTCTAGACTAGGTTGAACCTGTTTTGTTTGTGTTCGTTTGTGAGGCCAGGTCTTACTCTGTAACCGAGGCTGGTCTCACAGCCATCCTCCTGCCTCAGCCTCCAGACAGTCCCGGGATTACAAGCGTGTGCCACCATGCCTGTCTGGGACTCTCCTTAAGCCTGGCCTGATGGTGGAATTGTATCTCCCCGATTCCCCACGGAGGTGTCTTTCCCATCTGGGCCGCAGATACCTGAGTGCCTCCCTTTCCCACAGCAAGTGGAGGGACCTTGATGTGAGTGTGAAGGGGAAGAGGAGGGTAAGAAGACACAGGTCAGCCCTTGTGAGGTGGCACATTAGCCTAGTTTGGAGATTGGGTAGGATTGTCATGAGGGGATGTTGAGCAACAAAGTTTCTTGTGAAATAACCATGCCCCCATCCCACCTGCTGGGAAGTTCTTCTGTATAGTTTTGGGGGCAACAGAAGGAAGAACTCCCACGTTTGGGTAAAGGAGCTGACCTCGAGGAACCCAAGCCCTTGCGTGTATCTCCCAACTCAATAGCTACCCTCTGTGTTGGGGGTGGGAGGCTGTGGTCGCTAAGCTAAGAAAAAACGCCCTCCTCCCAGACCCTGAGCCTTTCCTTCCAGCCTAGAATGGGTCCAGCAGGCTTCCGGGAGGAGGTGTTGGGGGCTGCGCTCCCTGGGCTACATAGGCGGCCGCACGTGGGCTTGCGACTCCTCGGAGAATCCCCGTCACCGCCGAAATCGCCGAAATTGGCTGCAACTAGTAAAGATGCCAGGAATTTGCACCTTGCTCTGTGACCTAAAGCAAAAATGACATGAACATTGACAAATTTGACAAGGAAATTTGTGCAAAAAACAACTTCTATTTGGCTAGCCAAGCAGCAAATATGCCGGATGATACGCTTTATTAAGCAATCCATTTCTCAGCGATAGCGGCGCCATCTGCAAAGGTTACCGCGCATCAGGCTCGGCACAGAATTTCATCTGCGTCTGCAGTCGGGGCCGCACGCGGACACATTTTTCATGTACATGCGATTCCGGATGCAAATAGAATCAGTGATGAAGGAGGTGACCTTCCGGGCCGAGCTGCGCGCGCGCGCGTTAAAGTCACGCGCGGGCTCGCAGAGAGCGGGCGGGGCAGAGAGCTGGAATCGCGCGTGGGGCTGGGGCCCGTGAGCTGCCAGGGGCGTGAGTGAGGACCAGGGGGTCTCTGGGGCTTATTCCACATCTTTGAATCTTTGGGACTGAAAAAGAAGGCTACTGGCAAGCATTGGCTTTATTCTCCCACTTTACTGATGTGCAAACTGAGAACCTGAACTAGTGGATTGGCCAAGGTCAAAAAAATGATCGTGATGGGATTGGAGCGAGGCCCCTGTACCTTGACCTCCTATGCTAGTGTAGAGGGTTCAGAGATGCCGGGTTACTGCTAACTGGGCAACCTGAGCAAATCAAAGCCCTTCTGCCTCAGTTTCCTGTTCTGTGCCATAGAGGTGCGCTGCTTTGTACCATAACCTTGCTATGAAGCTAGCTAGCGTTAATGAGTGCTCAGGATAGTGGCTCCCAGAGTGTGAGATCTTTCAAAATATTTGTTAAGTAAATTTGTTCCTTGTCCCTTTTGGGCTGTGGGACAGAATGGATGCAGGTTAGAGGAAAGGGTGGTCTAGCGCCCCCCCCCCACAACTCAGGGATTCAGGTGTTTAATCTCTCTCTAAGGGAAGTCCCCAGATCTCAACCCCCTCATCCTTTCTTCTATTACCCTAATTCCCAGCGTATCCTTTCAATGCAAAGAAACAAACTGGGTCTTATTTGCCATTCCCAGGCTTGAGTGCTTTTTCCTACCTACTTCAGTTAGGCTGTGTTCCGTCTACACTGAAGACAGTCTGTCTGTCTTTCATGATCTGTCATATCTGTGCTCAACGACTCCTCCTCCTCCTCCTCCTCCTCCTCCTCCTCCTCCTCCTCCTTCGATTCAGTCAATGGTAGCTCACTCAGGCAGGTTTCATTGATCAAGTCTCTTCCTGTCTTCTACCATGGAAGGATTTCACCCTACATGCCCTCAGTGGTGTGTGTGTGTGTGTGTGTGTGTGTGTGTGTGTTGAGACAGTTTCTTCACCATGAGACCCTGCCTGCTCTGCAACAGGCTGTGTAGAGCAGGCTGGCCTTGAACTCACAGAGACCCACCTGTCTTTGCATTCCCAGCTAAGCAACACTTTTTGACTTGATGTAAAGCTCCAGCCCTTCACTGGTCTCCACTCCTCTGCTTTCCCATGATTCCTCCTTTTCCTGACTCTTTTCCCAGAATAACTTGCAGCCGGTAGCTACAGAAATTATTGTGATTCTTTTTCCCTTTCTCATGGTT
>JADRCD010225408.1:21957-29457 GCA_019843815.1 Montemys delectorum | reverse complement strand
TGGGGAAATGCTTAGTTCTCCTACTTGCTTAGACACACTGAGGGGGGGTGTGGGTAGCTTGGAGTGACCTCCAGTGAAGAGTTGGCTTTGCCCAGCAGCAGGAATGTATGGATATCTTGGCCGTGGGGAGCTATGAGTAGTTCTGAGTTGTGAAAGCAGAAATCAGAGTTGTGGTTTTGGCTGATGATACTGATAGTGAGAATGCACGTGGGAGTAAGGTAGGAGGGTCCTGGGCAGGTGGTGCCTTCTTGTTGAGCATCCTACCCCATAATGTGTGTGCTGGAGAAGCGTTGTCCAGGGAGAGCTCCCAAGGTGTCTGTCTATTGAGTTCTTTTCTCTTGAGGATTCACCCTGAACCTCTTCTTCTCCAGACCACCTAGACCTTATGGAATGAGAGCTTATCTGTTGGGGGTATATGTGGGTGGTGGTCTCAGGGTAGCTGTGTGACTTACTTGCTTGGTGTTATCCAGGGTGAGTGGCTGGCTGGTGAACAGAATGGTGAAAGTGACCATCTCTCTAAAGCCTGGGGCTGCAGAAACACACTCAGGGAGCTTATCCCACCCATAGCTCCACCAGAGCTCTAGCCTTCAGAATCCCAAAACCAAAAAGCTCTCGCTGGGGACTCCAGTCCTTGATAAGTGAGCTTATCATTTACTCTGGCTTCTTCTCAACCCCACCTCACCTGCTGCCATCACTCTGACTAATGCAAATAAGTGTAACCTTCAATGATGTTTGGGTTTCCTCAGAGACGAGTGGGGTTCCATGCTAAAGCAAAGAGTGGCCACTGTGCTTAGGAGGGGGTGGGGCCTTAAGGAGGCGGGGCCTTGAGCCGTGAGCATTCACCTATCAGCTTTTCAAGACCACATCTGTTCAAGGAGCAAGGTCAGCTATCCTGCTATTGAGGATGGAGGGTCATCAGTGGGTACCGACCCCTCTTTAGTCCTCCTGCATCCTTGCTGTGGGAGGCAAGAGATGATACCAACCACTCCTCACCAAAAACTAGGAGGTCACAGCCATAGAGTGCTGAGCAACTGAAATACAGGACGCTAGGCTTACATAGACATCCACAGGCTTATTGCAATGAGTATCTATAGGAGTCATTGTTCTAGTTGTAATAGTGTGTGATTGTCAGTTTCACAGGGACACACATGAACTTGTACATCAATACACATAGAAGTGTAGTTACATATGCCTATATCATATCCTGCTCTTCATATCCTGCTCTTGTGCCCTCAAGTAGTTCTATTAAAGGAGAGAGCAGAAAAGGTGGGCAAAGACATGACAGGGGCAGGTGGGGGTGGGGGACATGGTGGAGAGCCCTTAAACTGGCAAGAGCTACAGGGAAGTAATGAGCTAAAAACTCACGCCTGGCTCCTTCCCACCCCCACCCCTTTATAGACCCTCCCAGAAGGGCCCAATGCCTCCGTCCCCTCACCTCCCTTGGAGCCCTAGTTTTAATTTGGGCGGTGTAATTTTGGTGCGAACGGTTGGGCGCCTTTCGTTGGGAAATTGGGAGGAATGCAAACAAGATTTCACTTCATTAAACAGGGGCAAACAGTAGAGAAATTGCACTTACTTATGGAAATGACTTTTAAACATGCACAGCATTTACTGGCACTGCCCGAGCTGAAATTCTGTGAGGATTATACATGTGAATAATTCACCACGGGCCAATTAGATCTCACTCTGTCCCTAACCCCCAGCAGACCCCGTTCTACTTCGTCTTGATTATGGCTCAGGCTCCTCCCCTCCAGCTTTCCCCATCTTCCCTTACTTTTTGCCTGTTGTTTTGGAAACCATGCTGAGAAATAGGTTATCACTTTGACTTTCAGAGGTGCCTCAAGCCCAGTGGCTCCTCAAACCTCTTCCCATACACATAGACACAGGAGGAAACATAGATGCAGGCTCACTGGTGAAACATGGATACTTCTACCTGGCAACACACGCATGTACACACACACACACACACACACATGCACGAACACACACATGCACACACACGCATGTACACATACACACACATGCACACACATGCACAAACATACATGCACACGCACGCAGGTGTACACACACACACATGCACGCACATGCGCACACACATACACACACATACACATTTTGACAATCCAAACACACTATTACACATTAGGAGCATTCAACAATTGCCAAGAAGAGTTTTCGATGCCCCTAACATGGCGATACATACTATGACAACTTAAACATTATAATCCCGGAGAGCTAGTGCAGACACATAACTCATGGGATAATAGACAGCCATGCAGTGTGACAATTGAAACACGATTCACACAGTCACACATTGTATCACATAAATGTCTGATAACTCAAATGTGATGGCGTATACGCTGTGCCAACTCAGAGAGACATGCCATGTTGTTAAGATGCAAATATATTGTCACACAACAATAATCTATAGCAATTCAAAATTAGAATCACACGCAGAGACACATTGTGATCGTTCAAACTGAATAATACCATCATAATTTGGGGACAACTCAAAAAGGTTATGCATTGCATGTAATTGTGTCAAAGCTGATTCCGTACCTGATAGCCTGGAGAAGCCAACCCTGGTGATACACGCAGCCTTACATTGTAGAACTGAAGCACAATGCAGGGTGTAGGCATGGTGCCGGCTCAAACAGAACAACTCACATCCTGTCCACTGAAACATGTGGTTCACAAGAACACATGGTTGGGTCATTCCAACATGGTGGCATGGATTTAAGCTCCTGTGATGTCAATTGAGACATTGTGCTAACTCTAGTGCTCTGACTCACGCATCTTGATGACTCAACTATAACAACACACAGAGAACATGTTGCCAAGCTTCCAAGGTGATGATGCACACACTGTAACATACCAAGTACTCATGGAGTTGCCTGTATATGAAGTAAAACAGAGGGGCATGTTCTGTGACAACACAACCATGCCGACACACAAGAGAAGATGAGACACATCGTCGGAATAGGACACAGGTAGTGACACTGTCAAAGCGAAATTTTTTGCATTGAAACAGAAATTATAAACTGAACCAGCAAACACAAACATACTCTAAATGTGGACCTACAAAGGACACCTCAATGACAAGGATAAACTCTGAGACATATTGCCACCTATAATGGATAAAGCATAAGATCTACACGCCAGTGCAGATCCACTGCCATGTCTTTACCAGCAGCTATGCTGGGACTCCAATCCTCCACCTACTTATCAACCCAGTCACTGTACCCACACTGTAAGAGGGTGGAGACCAGTAGAATCAGTCACCTCATCCCCCTAGAATGAGGGATGGCAGAGAAAGGCATAGAGAGAAGGAACACATGGCTTCTGAACACAAGACAGAACTTTCGCAGGAAAGGAAGCCATGATGGTGATGGGTTATGCTTAGGGAACGTCTGCTCATGCTGACGCCTTAGGCCAATCTGCGACTGTGTTAGTGGTAGATGGGATTAGGGAGGAAGTGAAATTAACTGAGGAGCTGGTCAACAGCTGGAGCCATGGGGAAGCTTTCTGAGATGTCCCTCAGTGGCTAACGAGCATCCAGGGCTTAAGACCAGTTTCCCAGCTAGCACCTGCCCCATCTCCGCACAGGGCAGAAGCTTCCTCTGGTCATTGCATTATGATCTTTGCCCTACTGTAGGCTACATTGGAGGCAGAACCCAATACAGTGCAAGCAAAGCCCTCTCCAGGAAAGAGAACACCTGTCCCAGCCAGGTATCTCCCAAACTACTGAGTGGGCTTTGAGAACTGAGAGGATATGTCCATATCAGGGCTGGACCTTCTAACCTCACATGTCAGGGTGTGCTGGCTAGTTTTACATCAACTTGACACGAGCTCAAGTCACGGGGAGGATGGATCCTTTATTGAGAAAACGCCTCGATAGAATTGGGCCATAGGCAAGCCTGAGGAGCATTTTCTTCATTAGTGATTAATATTCCAGGGCCCCTCCCGTTGTGGATGATACCATCCTTGGGCTGGTGGTCCTGGGTTTTATAAGAAAGCAGTCTGGGCAAGCCATGAAGAGCAAGCAATAAGCAGCACCCCTCCATGGCCTCTGTACCGGATCCTACTTGTTTGTGTTCCTTTCCTGGGTTCCTTCAGTGATGGGCTACAGCTGGAAACATAAACCAAACAAACCCTTTCCTCACCAACTTGCTCTCAGTCATGGTGTTTCATTGCAGCAACTGGAACCCTAACGAATACACAGGGTTAGCAAGAGTTACGTTACAGATATCAGCCTGTGTTGAGACTGATCTGCCTCGTTGTCTCTGTCCTGCAGATTCAAATGTGTCCAGAGGCCACACCTGCCCCATACTGGACATCAAAGCGAGGGCCTTGCTAGGTCAATAAGTGATACTTTGAATACTGATGTGTTGGAAGCTTGTAGCAGCATGCTTACACGCTTCACACTGGGAATTATGCCATGGTTATCTATGCACTCGTCTTATGTGTGTCTCTGTGAGGGCTCAAATTTGACTGGTTCATTGTATATGTGTATGCCATGGTAGCAAAGCCCTTTCCAGGAAAGAGAGGACCAGACTTTTGCCATTCCTGTGGTCTCCCGTCTCAGGTGAAAATGTGTGGCTCAGTCTGTGAATCACCTCCCTCTACTCTTGGTACCCTGCGCCTGGACATAAGTGGGCAGGAGCCTGTCATTGCATGGTTCCATTCTTCTGCTAAGACCTAAGACCACTGAGAGTAAGAGAGCCCGCCACACTCTCTAGAGCCACAGCAGGTCACCTGTTATAAGGCAGAGGACCAGGAGACCAACCTCTCAGGACCATGCTCTATCCTGAGTCTTGTTCTCATGAGTAGTCAATTATTTGGATCTATTTCCATTTCACAGGACACATTGAATACAGGCAAACATCAAGGTCATGCTTGATCTGGAGAGGAGAAGGGTGAAAGCCCAAAGGCGGGGAGGGGCAGAGAAGGTAGACGTCCCAAGTATCACCCATTCCCTGTTTATCTAGTAGAGAGCCCCTGGGCCACAGCTGGGCTGCTGCTGCCTCTCCCCCAGTGCCAAGTCCCAGTTATACCATTCTCCCAGGTTTAGCCTCTCTTCTCTGTCCCCTCCCCACTTTCTCCCTTGCTCTCTCTCTCTCCAACGGGCACATGTCAGAGAACATTATGTGCACCGCAGATTTGCATAATTCAAGAAGCATCAAATTAAATTTGCATAATTCCTTTGATTACACTTGTTATTAAATGTAAGTGACATTGATTTACAAAATGGCCCAATATAAGGTTAATAGCAAATGTCACCTTCCAACAGGGTGAGTGTGTGTGTGAGAGAGAGAGAGAGAGGAAGTGTGTGTATGTGTGGCAGGGGCAGGGGATTGCTGGAGGATGGAGCCAGACTCCTAGCATTTCAGGCTCAGTTCCTCTCTTGGCTGCCATTCCCTGAGCCTGGGATGCTGCAGGCCCTAGCTTTTTCTCCCCAGGCTCTGAGTCCTGACATAAGAACATCAGTTCACTGTACAGTTCACTGTTTCTCTTCATCTCCTTCAGTGTTGGGTCCAGTAGAGCTAGATGGTTAGTAGATGTAACTGAAGAGAGCTTCAAGCTGTAGGGTTACTGGTGAGGTGGTTGGGGATCAGAAGCTATGAAGCATGGGAGTGTTTTGGAACTGTCCCAAAAGATATTAACTCCACAAGGACTGTCATGAGATGAAGGCAGTCACTTGATTCCCAGAGGACCCAGGAGACAGAGCAAAGGTTGGGTGACAGAGTGAGTCTGAAGCGTCAGGGGGAGGACAGTGGGGACACCTGAGAGAAGTGTGGATGAGGAGACCCAAGTTCAAGGCTGGGAGGACTCAGGAGCACAGCAGGAATGCCAATGGAACATTGGAGGTGGGTTCAGAGTTCCATACCCGGGCATCTGAGACGCCAGAGTCTACTTTGAGTATAGCCAACAGGAGCATGGGAACGTCTTCTTTCAGCAGCCTTTCGGGAAGGTGCATGGCCAAACCTCAGTACCCAGTACTCAGTACTCAGTACTCAGTACCTCAGTGCCATCCTTCTCAGTACCAGAGAAGGATGAGGACACAGATGCCTGGGCCGCTGTCAGGGACAAGGGCAAAAACAAAACAAAACAAAACAAAACAAAAACAAAAACAAAAACAAAACTACACAGAGCAGGGACCCTGGGAATGGTCCTTTGAGGTAGGCTAAGGGCTGACCTCTAAACATACCTGAGAGCCAAACTCAACCGCCATTGTCTTAAGTGGAGACAGTGTGGATGCTCAGGACTGGGGCACTCAAAGATCCACAGGGACAGGTGTTTAAATTCAGGCAGAGTGTCCACATGAGGCTATATACACAAAAACCTACAAGTGTGTGTACCTGGTAGACACCACAAATACATACCTAAGACTGCAGGACAGACACAGATCATATTCCCACCCCCACTACATACACTCACACCTCTACAGATGTATACCTATGCAATCACATGCCCCCTTCTGATACATATGAGGATGTGCATGTGGTTGTGGACATATAAAGACACATCTGAACTTGGAGGCCTGAACCTAAAGGACCACACGGACTCGGATACCCGAATCATCAATGTGGTTCAAAATGTAGCTTCTTAGTCATCAAAGCCCAGAGCTGGAAACTTGCAGAGACACACACAGAGACATTTACACACTTCTAAACATCTGTCAGTGACAAGGCAGACAGGCACGTTCTACCTCAAGAGGGGTCTTCCCTCATGAACACCAAGATTCAGAGCCTCCCAGAGCCTGGGAATCTTGGAGGGGAGTGGCTGAAGGGAGTTCATTCTGCCCACAGCCATCACCTTTGTAAAAGCAACTGAAGGATCCCAAGAAGGGGCCCTTGTAAGGTTCCTGAACAGCCTCCCCTGGAGCATCCCTCATCCCAGTTCTCTTGGTGACAGGGCCCCTCCCTCATCTGCAATCTGCTGCAGTATGTGTGTGTGCAGGGGCGGGGGCAGGGCTCACCATCCATCCTGTCTCTGGGTGAGGATATCGACAAGGCGGTAACTAATCATTAAACCCACTGGCCCTTTTAAACAAGGGAGTAGAATTATGGGCAGAACTGTTGGGGGCCAGGGACCCTGGCAAGGGTCCTTTGAGGTAGGCTAAGGGCTGACCTCTAAGCATATCTGAGAGCCGAACTCAATCACCATTGTCTCGAGTGGAGACAGTGTGGATGCTCAGGCCAGGGGGACTCACAAACCCACAGGAATAGCTGTGTAAATGCAGGCACAGCGTTCACATGAGACCATATACAAGGACCTAACAAGTGCAAATACCTTGTAGATACTACAGATAAATGGCTAAGACTGCAGGACAGACATGGGTCATGTCTGTATTTATTTCCACTGCCCAGACTCACCCATCTTCAATACTAAGGGTCTAAAGAATGCTATGTTTAAGTATCATAAGGAATTGGATTCATCTTTCTCTCTCTCTCTCTCTCTCTCTCTCTCTCTCTCTCTCTCTCTCTCTCTCTCTCT
>JADRCD010225408.1:11212-21947 GCA_019843815.1 Montemys delectorum | reverse complement strand
CTATCTATCTATCTATCTATCTATCTATCTATCTATCTATCTATCTACCTACCTACCTACCTATCTACCTATCTATCTATCTAACCAACTAATTTCCCTACTGAGCTACACTCTCATTGTATACCTCATAATCATCCTGCCTCAACCTCCTGAGTGATGGAATCACAGGTTTTGTGCCATCATGCCTGGGTTCAAATCTTGCTTCAGCCATTTCCTAATGCACAGCCTTAGTGAATCACTCAGAACTATTGTCTTTATGCAGAGACAATATCAGCACCTATCCATGGAGCTGTTATATTCAATGAGATAGAAAATGAGAAGTGCCTGGCTTAGATTAGGTGTCATTATTTCCTGTCACAAGTATTGCCCAAATACCATATGTGTGCCAGGCTGGCTCAGGTTGGTGGAGGGGCAGGATGGGTGCAATACAGAGATAAACCAGGCAGATATGGTAAGAAGTTCATGAGGACTTCAAGGCAGAGGCATCATCCACCATTCTCCTCCACCCACACTGGATGTCATAAGAATTTCTCCCCCTTTTCTGAACAAAGCCCACATCCTGACTCATGCACATACACACACAAGCCCCACCCTCTGCCACTGTGAATTCTGTTTTTGGCTTTTCCTATGTGTCATAGACCAGCCATGTCCATTCAGGGTGAAGAATGCAGGAGTGCATGCACACAGTAGGTACACAGGCTCTTCCTTTTTGGTCCTTTGCCCTAGCATCCCCCCATCATCTTGCCCTATCCTATGTAGGTGGGGATACTGCTTGGAAGCCAGCCCCCTAGTTAGCAAATCCACAGGCTTCCTCAATATTTCTTCTCTGCGATCTCTGCGGCCTCTGCTCGTTTGGCAGCAGCCCCACCCCTCCTCCTTGAGACAGTCTCCTTTCTCAGTTTCCATAACATTGCACCTTCCTATTCATCCTCCATCCTCCCCGCTCTGAGGAGCCTGCCTTTCCAGCCTCTTACTGCTTCCCTCTGCTTTCCCCCACCTCTAAATGGAGCTGTGCCTCCCACCAGATCCCCAAACCCTTTCCAACCCCCTGCTTCCTTCTCACCAACTGTCAATCACGTGCAACCTGTAATCTCCCTCGAACTAAACAGCCAGTGGAGACTTCTAACTCACACTCCATCTTCTAGGTGACAGGGTTGGATTTCCACCTGCCTCTTCTGATTAGCACAGCAAACTTACCTCTTTGCAAAACTAAACACACTACTTTCTTTCTTTTTGTTTTTGTTTTTGTTTGTTTGTTTTTTGTTTTGTTTTTTCGAGACAGGGTTTCTCAGTGTAGCCCTGGCTGTCCTGGAACTCACTCTGCAGACTAGGCTGGCTTCGGACTCAGAAATCTGCCTGCCTCTGCCTCCCATGTGCTGGGATTAAAGGCATGCACCACCACTGCCTGCCACACTACGTTCTTTGGCCAGCCTTGCTTGAGACCGTCTGACCTGATAGTATGTCAGGAGCTTATACTCAGAGAAGCACACAGCTGCACCCTTGGACAGCTTAGAGTCTAGTAGGCTTTCCTCCTCAGCCTCATGGTTCCTCTCACCCCTGCCCTGCTTTCTAATCCACCCATCTGGTCACACAGCCCTGGGCTCATCCAGACACCCCCTTCCCACTGCCTTCCCATCCTATCATTTGTCAGCTCCAATAAAATCATCATTGCCCCAGAACCTCTGGCTCTAATTATGGCCTCTCACTTCTTGCCTCTTGAGTAGTCTCTTCATCTGTTTCCCTCTGCTGTAGTTGGTCCCACTCACCCCTACTAATCAATCTATTCAACATGCAGCTTCCATCATGGCTTGGAGTGCACCCCCCCCCCATCGTCCCTGCCTTTCACAATTTGTTGAGGTCCTAACCCTTGGCACTTCATGAATGTTAAGTTTTGTGGAAATAGGGTTTTTGCAGATGTAACTACGACATAAGTTCAAGTTGAGTCTTACTGTGTAGAATGACCTTTAGTCCAATAGAGGTCATCACAGGGTAAAGCAAGTCTGGTGACGACACAGATCCATAAGAAAGATAGCCTTGGGAAGAGTCAGTGATGGAGAGATGCTGCCACAAGCTAAGGATGCCCTGCCCTTCAAAAGCTAGAAGATACAAGGAAGGATTCCCACTACGGGCTTCAATGGAACATAGTTCTGCAGATACATTCATTCATCTCCATTCCTACAAAGTCCTAGAGACTGAAGTCAGGATGTTAAACAAACTAGGTAAGCCCTCCTCAGCTAAGCTACACTACAAGCCTTTGAACTCGAAGCCTCTAGAATAAATTCTCTAAATGAGAGACTAAATTCTGTTGTTTCAAGCCACACAGTTTGTGGTACTTTATTACAGTCCAACTTTGGAAGACTCAGTGGCTCCTAACACGAATTACTCTAAATCACTTATGATAATAGCTAGTGCTTCAGAGCATTATTTTCCTATATTATTTCATTCAAATTTCAGCACAGTCTTAAGTAGCTATTTCAATTTCATCCTGTTTTACTAACCAGGAAACTGAGATAAAGTCTAAATAAGTCCTTTGGACCACAGCCCTTGGACTAAGGTCCCAAGCCTGTACTTTTAATCTCTGGCAATTTCATCTCCAGTCCAAACTGGTCACAATTTCTTCTTTTGTCTCTACTTCCACCCCATTTCCTGCTTGTACTCTCAGCTTTGGCCAAACTCTTTGATCTATTTGCTGTTTTTCTAAGGATCAGGTCAAATGCCACCTCACTAACTGATCACAGGATGAGGAGAGACCCACTCTGTAATTCCCTTCTTGCCACATATAACCCTGCTGTGACCGTTCCCTGACAGTCCCACACAGCTTGCCGTGTGCCGCACATACCTGGTCTATTAGATTCATTGACTGGATGCTCCGCCCCTTGAGGAAGTCAGCGCCGCCTTTGTCAAAGGTACAGGCTTTGTGGACCCAGGCTCTAGGGCTAACTGGGCTGAGAACCGAATCTCAGTTAATACATCTGTAAATGGGGGCGGGGGAAAGAACTCTTTAAAAATTAATTAATTGATTTATTTTATACACTTGAATGTTTTTTCCACATGTATGCCTGGTGCTCTCAGAGACCAGGAGTACCCCCTGGTACTGAAGTTACAGATGGCTGTGAGCTGCCATGTGGGTGTTGGGAATCAAACCCAGGTCCTCTGGAAGAATAGTCAGTGCTCTTAACTGCTGACCATATATGTCTGGCCCTAAGGCTAACAATTCTTACTACATAGACTTGTGGAGATTAAAAAATGTGTCATCTTGTGGAAGGCACCTTGTTGGCAGAGGACCCTGGAATGTGGATCCACCTTTTGGAAATAAACACATGGTCTTAGAGTCTTCTAATCTTACCCGACCCTGGCAGGGTCTCCTTGTTCTGATATAACAACTGACCTGTGGGGACCAATCTAGGTCCATCTTTGGGCTTCTTCATGAAAGAACTGAGTGTTGAGGCTTCCTCAGTGACAGCTGGTGAATCTCAGAGACATGGCATTGGATAACCACTCTAGGCCTGCTCTGTATGTCCTCAAGGCTCAGGAGATCTGCTCTTGCTTTCTTGGAATATGTGAACCTAGTTCTGATCACCTTGCAGATTTCTCCTTCCCTTCTGGTAGATTCCATTCTGTGTTTAAACTAACTCAAAGTGTTTTCCCATTGCTCATAGCCAAATGAGAACTGACCTATGTCACAAGCAAAGGGTCTAAAACATAGTAGGACCAAGATTCTTCCCCAAAGAAGAATCTTGAGTGATCTCTTATCCTGCTCTTGGACCTGTCCCAGAGAGGAACAGAAGCCCTGCCGTATTTTCCATAGAGAAGCTAAGGGAGGGCCTGACTGGGCCTTGTACTCCAATCTCTAGCCCTTGACGCCACTGTGAAATTGTAAAATTCTTAATCATACTTCATACTCCCTCTCCTCAAAAAGTATATGAGCAAAAACCAGGCTGAGCTAAAACCTAGAGACAGGGAGGGTCTTAGGAAGCCAAGACAACGGCTTGCTATAGACACATGGAGATGGTAGATTTAAAAAAAATGTCTTTTATGTATAATAAACTTGGGTAGCAAAGGGCTCATTACAGATGAGCCAAAGCCTGGGGTTACTTGGCAGATCTTTCCCTGGTCGGGGGCAGGTGTTGGCGATTGTGCAGAAGTCTCTGTCGGCCTAGCTACTCCTGTAAGGTGTGCTCCAAGCATTGCTTGGTGTGGACTGGCAACCAACCCCCTTACTGCTGGGGGAAAATTCACTGCGGATGCAGCATGGAAGTGGCCTTTCTGCTAACTTATTAGAAATAATTCTACAGAAAACAAAAAAAGTTGGTAGGCTGGCCGGCTCTAGGGGATCTCTGAGCCTGTATGAAGACAATCTAGGGAAAGTAGACCGTTACCTAATTGGGTGCATACAACGGAGTGCTATGGTTGCTCCTCCTGGCTCGGTGTCCTCATGCCATTATGAGAATTTTGGTGAGCTGAGCCCTTATTCTGCAACTTGTTCAGAACTCAGTATGCTCGGCTTCTGGGGGTACAGCTACCCAGGCTCAGGGATCAGGCCAGAGAGTGCTGCCTGCTGCACAGAGCCCCAGGACTGAGAGGGCGGGGTGACTCCGTCTGCTTCCCATATGGGGATGTTGTCTGTCCCTGCCTGAGGGGCCACCTCCCTCCTGCTTCACATTGTCCCTTTGCTGTCTCCTGCTGGTCCAAGCCCCAGCCTGCATCTTCCCTTTTCATTAGCCTCCTAGTGGTAGCCCCAGGCAGGACACAGGAGTCTGTTAGCGTTTCTCCAGACCTGAAACCCCTTAGCCAGCTCACCCTGGGCTCTTCTCAGTCCAGGGTCTCACCATTGGCACACACCGTGTGTGTGTGTGTGTGTGTGTGTGTGTGTGTGTGTGTGTGTGTGTGTGTGTGTGTATGGAGGGGGCACCATGCCAGGAAGGCCTCCGGTTACTCTGATGTCTCTGCTGGACCTGGTTCAGACCCCTCACACCTTTTGTGAAAGTCCCACATTTTTAATGTCTCTAAGCTTGATGGGAATGAGGCTGGGGCTCCACAGAGTCACTCAGAACCGGGCTCTGTCACTTAGTGGGAAGCCTAGGCATGAAAGAGCGCTCCTAGCTTGGGACGAGCTGGGCTCTTTTTAGGGAGAGCTCAAGAATTTGCCTTTAAAGATAAAGTCTCCCCCCTCCCCGAGATATTCAGAGGAAAAACAATAAGACACGATGTCCAGGGACACCAACCTAGCAGCCCAGCTTAGTGTCTGTCACATCCCCAGCTTGAAGCCTCACTTCAATGGCTGGGCTCTTTCTTTACCTTGTCCAGTCAAAGGGCATTGGCCACTCTTCTTGCCCTATTTCCCTCCCCCATCCCTCTGCTTTTGCGTTTGCTGTGCGTTCTAGGCTGGCTTTGAACTCCGCTGTTTAGCCTCATAATCAAAGCGATTCTCCTTCCTTAGCCTCCAAGAGGGTAAGATGCTGAGATTTCAGGCATGCCCCGCTCACCCTCACCGTACCTGGTCTCCCCTTCTCTAGAGATTCCTCCTCCTCCTCCCAACATCTAAGGTCTGGCCAGCACTTCTCTCTTGCAGAAGCTTCTCTCAGACCCTGCTGTTTCCCCGCAGTCTTTCCAGGACTCATGGCTGACTCCTGGCTCCATTTCTGATTCAGTGGTTGGGCTGGGATCTGAACATCTGCCCTTCAAACAGGTTCCTAGGCGAAGCTGCTACTGCTGTTCAGAGATTTGAGGACCACCTGCTTAGAACATTTCCTAGGGCTCAGGATTCTTAAAGGGCCAGCCTTGGGGTGCAGGAAGCCTGGTGAGCCCCAAGACAAAGACAGAAAAAAAAAACCTCCTTGGCATCACAGCCACACCCGGAGGGCGTCTGACATTTAGTGTAAAGGGCTCGAGACACGACACACGGAGGGAGAGGCTGAGCTATCTGCCACACTTGCTTCCCAGCTGCCAGGTCTGACACCAACCAGTTTCTTTCTGACTCAACTTCCTTGTGGAGAAGAGGGGGGGTGGGGGGGGGGGGGAGGGGTGGAGAGTTGGCTCAATTGTTAAGAAAACTTCTGGTTCAGAGGTTAAGAGCACTGATTGCTCCTCCAAAGGTCCTAAGTTCAACATGGTCCCAGCAACAACATGGTGGCTTACTACCATCCATAATCTGACACCATCTTCTGGTGTGTCTGAAGACAGCTACAGTAACAATAAATAAATCTTAAAAAAAAAAAAATAAGATTTCCCAATTTTGGGGCTGGAGAGATGGCTCAGCGGTTAAGAGCATTGACTGCTCTTTCCTGAGGTTAGCTCAAAACCATCTGTAATGGGATCAGATGCCCTCTTCTGGTGTGTCTGAGAGAGCAATGGTGCACTCATATATATATATATATATAATAGATCTTAAAAAAAAAAAAAGAAAAAGAAAAAAAGAAAACTTCCTGGTTTTGCAGAGAACCTGAGTTCGGTTCCTCGAACCCAAGTGGGTTGCTCACAATTGTCTATAGCTCCCGCCCTAGGGACTCTGATATGCTCTTTTGGTCTCTTTAGGCACCTGCACACATGCGCACATAAACATGCATATACACAGACATGCATAAATATATTCACATATCCACATGCATAAAAAGGGAAGTAAAGGGTCTGGGAGATGGCTCTGCAGTTAAGAACACGTGTTGTGGCAGAGGACCCGGACTCCGTGGCACCTATGAGGTGGCTCACAATGTCTATGCTTCCAGTCCCAAGGGATTTGACTTTGCTGGGCACAGTGGGGCACGCCTTTAATCACTCAGGAGGCAGAGAAGATCTCTGTTGCAAGCCAGCTGGAGCTATATAATGCGACCCTGTTTTAAACAACAAAATAACAAAAACAACAACAACCAAAAAGAGATTTGACCTCATCTTCTGACCTCCTTGGGCATCAGGCACGCATGTGGTGCACATATGTACATGCAGGCAAAACACCCCTGTGAGTAAAGGTAAATACAAACAAAAATTAAAAATAAATCAGACTGCATGGTTTGTCTCTCAGACTCACTGTGTTTGTTGTGGGTCTCACCATGTTCTCAGCAACTTAAACATCTTCAACTGATTTACTCTTCATAGAATCCTATGAGGGAGAAAGTATTATTATCATCATCATCATTATTCCCATTTAATAGATAGGAAAACTGAGGTTAAGTAACCTGCTCAAAATCACATAGCAAGAATAGCAGGAAGTATGGGTATAGCTCATGGGAGAGCATTGCTTAACGTGCCTGAGACCCTGGGTTCTCTCCTGGTACTGACAGAGAAAAATAGATTCAGGTAATCAGTTGGGAAGCCTGAAGGTGACCTCCGTGTGACCGAGCCACTTTCCTGTGCACCTCTCTGTATATTGGGTCCACTAGTGTCAGTTGCCAGGAGTTGCACGTTCCTGTGCATTCACTACATTTCTAAGAGGTGCTGTTTTGTGTAAGTGCATAAAGTGATAACAGTAATCAGGCATTGAGCATTGACTTCGGGCCAGGTAGGCTTAAGCAGGACCATCTGCTTGCCACAGGCCCACAGTTCACATTCTGTGTGTCCTAGTTAAGGGTTCCTCTGCTGTTTTAAAATACAATGGCCAAAAGCAACAGTTTGTTTCATCTTCCAAACCTTGGGTCTCCCTCCATCATGGAGAGAAGTCACGGTAGGATCAAACTCCAGGCAGGAACAGAGAGGAAGGAACAGAAGTAGATGTCACGGAGTAGTGTTGCTGCTTGCTGGCTCACTCTACGCTCCTCGCTCAGCTTTCTTACACAATTCAGGCTCACTTGTTCAGGGCAGCACCACCCACAGTGGACTGGGTCCACCCACAGCAATCATTTATCAAGAAAATGCCCACAGACTTTCCTATAGCCCAATCATTTGTTTGGTTTTGTATCTCAAAACAGGGTTTCTCTGTGTAGCCTGGGCTGTCCTGGAACTCACACTGTAGCCCAGGCTGTCCCAGAACTCACACTGTAGACCAGGCTGTCCCAGAACTCACACTATAGACCAGGCTGCCCCAGGACTCACACTGTAGAGCAGGCTGTCCCAGAACTCACACTGCAGACCAGGATGTCCCAGAACTCGCTCTGTAGACCAGGCTGGCCTTGAACTCACAGAGACCCGCCTGCCTCTGCCTCCAGAGTGCTGGGGCTAAAGGCGTGTGCCACATGTCCAGCCTACATAGACCAAACTTATGGTGTATTTTCTCAATTGAGGCTCCTCTCCCAGGTGACTCTAGTTTGTTCACGTTGACAAAAACAAACGAACGAACAAACAAACCCAACCAGAGCACCACGTTACTCTTGTTTCCCTGTTGGCAATGCTGAGCCAAGTTAGCACAGACTGCTGGTGTCATACCTACAGTAGGTTGGTTTCAGTAAACATAGAACCACCCAAAACCCCCAGGCCTCACCCAGTGTATGTGTGTGTTCAGTGTGGGGATAACATGGAAGAATGTTAGCATGTAAGTATCTATCTGCCTGTCTCTGCCCATTCATCTCTTCATCCATCCACCCATCTACCCATCCATCCATCCATCCATCCATCTACCCATCCATCCACCCATCCCCCATCCATCCATCCATCCATCCATTTATCCATCCATCCATCCATCCATCCATTTATCCACCCATCCCCCACCCATCCATCCATCCATCCATCCATCCATCTATCCATCCATCCATCTACCCATCCATCCACCCATCACCCACCCATCCATCCATCCATCCATCCATCCATCCATCCATCCATCCATCCATCCAAACTGTCTATCATTGGTAGCTAGGATTGTTGCCTTAGGTCAAGTTATTTTTGTTTTACTTTATTTTGAGACAGAGTCTGTGTAACCCTGGCTGGCCTGGAACTTACTATTAAGATTAGGCTGGCCTCGAACTCACAGAGATCTCCCTGCCTCTGCTTCCCAAGTGGCAGAATTCGAAGTGTGAGACACCATGTCTAGGGCTGGGTTAAATTTTTGAGGACCTGGTTGTGAGAGATTAGAGACCCAAAAGGGGAGCCATTGCCTCTCTCAGCCCCAAGTTCCCAGGATGGGTTCCCTTGATCCGAGTGACTGTAAAGAGCAGTCCATCCAGGTATGCAGGGTAGGGAGGTCCACCCCAGAGAGAAGAAGCCTCCTCCTCTTCCTCATTCTTACCTTGTCAGGCTCTGATGGGCACATTCCTGGAAGACAACTTAGGAGCTGCTTCCCCCCCGACTTTTGGCCCTTACATAGTGGGCCAGAGTCTACACTGGAATCCAGGTTAGTTTATATCATCAAAGGTGATTTCCTTTGTGCACCCCCTCTGCCTTTATTTTCTTCTGTAGACTCTCTCTCTCTCTCTCTCTCTCTCTCTCTCTCTCTCTCTCTCTCTCCCCCACCGTATGTGTGTATGTGTGTGTGTGTGCACGCGTGAGCATGCGCCTGTGCACACTCACTCAATCTAGATGTAGACAGAAGGAGAGAAAGTTGAAGGGATCTGCTGATGTTTCAACGAAGCCAAGACTAGTGGGCCAAGGAATAAAAAAGAACGGACTGGTGTGACTAATAAGTTTCTTTTAGGAATGGGGGCAGAATTACCTGGATCTGCTGGGGTAAGTATTACTTTCTATCTTGAAGAAAAATGTGTGATGTTGGTACTGTCTCAGAACAAATAGGCCTGTGACTGATGGATAGTTTACCGTTTATGTAGCTGCTTTCATGTACTTTTGACAGCTCAATCAGGATTCCAACAGTTATAAAAAATGATTTTATTCTAGGAAGTTACAGGAGGGGAGTGTGTGCCCTTGTCCCTGCCCTGGGCCCACTGGGCACTGCATCTCAGCTCATAGGAAAGGCACAGACACTGATCAGCATGGGGAGTTGAAAAATGCCTGCAGGGACACGCTGACCCTCTCTGGTAGGGCTTGGGGGTGTGCTTTTAGGAACTATTTGGCAAGACTAAGGAAGCATACCTGGGAAAATCCACAGTCCTTGATATCTCTGGGAATGGGGTGGGGGTGGGGGTCACTGGCATGAGGACCAGAAGATAAAGTCATCAAGAGTCCAGGAGAGCTGGAACCAGACAAGTGCTAACCTTGAGACCATATGGAGGTTCCGGGCCTGAATGTGGCCCCCCGTCCTGGGTCCAGCTTGCAACCAAGCCACTCTCTTGGCTGACTCATTACTCTGAGGACATGAAACATCTCTGTGGCCCTCTGGGCCCTCAAGTGGTGGCATACAAAATGACAGTGGCCAGAGCAAGAAGCCGGAAGGCACCAGGCTGGTTTTTTACCACTGGACACATGCTGGCAGGCATCTTGGCATTGGGGCTCACCTGCTTTGAGGGAATTTTAGTCTCGCAAAGCCCAGATTTGTAGGAAAGATCAATCATAGGTTGACAGGTGATGACCCTGAGAGACAGGATTTTTCTCAGTCAGGTTTTTAGGTTTTGCTCACACTGGTGTAGGTGACAGGCCTGAGAGGCAGTCAGAGCTGGCACTGACTTGTTATCAGAGGTGTCTCCAAGTTGACTTATGACTGTGCTAGGATTGGGAACACCTTCTAGGAAGTAGCCTCTAAAAATCACCCCAGTGGGCTCAGGACGAGGCTGTTCATATATATACATGAGTGCGAGTATGCACGCACCCGGGTCTCTCTGTCTCTCTCTGTCTCTCTCTGCCTCTCTGTCTCTGTCTCTCTGTCTCTGTCTCTCTCTTCTCTCTGTCTCTCTGTCTCTCTCTGTCTCTGTCTCTCTCTGTCTCC
>JADRCD010225407.1:12709-34955 GCA_019843815.1 Montemys delectorum | reverse complement strand
TTTTTTTTATTAGATATTTTCTTTATTTACATGTAAATTTCTCCTTTCCCAGGTTTCCCTCCAAAAAACAAAAAACAAACAAACAAACAAACAAAAACAACAAGAACAAACCCCTTTTGCCTCCCTCCTCCCCATGCTTGCAACCCCACCCTCTCCCACTTATTGGCCCTGGCATTCCCCTACACCAAATGGCCGAGAAGCACCTAAAGAAATGTTCAACATCCTTAGTCATCAGGGAAATGCAAATCAAAACAACTCTGAGATTCCCCTCACACCAGTCAGATTGGCTAGGATAAAAGACTCAGGTGACAGCAGACGCTGGAGAGGTTGTGGAGAAAGAGGAATACTACTTCATTGCTGGTGGGATTGCAAACTGGTACAACCACTCTGGAAATCAGTGTGGCAGTTTCTCCGGAAATTGGACATAGTTCTACCAGAGGACCCAGCTATACCACTCCTGGGCATATACCCAGAAGATGCTCCAACATGTAATAATATATGTGTTTCTTGAGATTCCACTAGAAATATGACAGCACTCTAAGCTCAGCTCCTCAGCTGGTGAGAGCTTTGTCTAAACTACAAGCATCCCAGCCCTCCAAGAATTACTACCATAATATTTATTGAGCAATAACAATTGCTAACTGCAATTCAGGCTGTTGAATTGGACACCATCTCTACCCAGGAGAACCGTGAGATGATAGCATCTGAGATGAGAGTTCCCACACACACACTCCAAACAGTTAGTACAGCTTCTTAGGGTGATTAATATCCAAACACAGACGATGATGAGCAATCAAAGATGTAGCCAAAGCTGGCACTAGGAAAAAAAAAGTGCAAGAACTGTAAAAATAAATTGTTCTCTCCTAATAATGTCCCTCCTGCTCTCTTTATCCTGAAGGGCTCCCTCCCACTTTCAGTCAATCTCTACTACACAGTCTGCTAACAATGAACCAGTTAATAATGCATTATGGCTTACAGTTAATTTTATTTTAATTAAAGTAATCCATGTATGTGGGTTAAGAAATAAAATATGGCTGGGCAGTGGTGGCATATGCCTTTAATCCTAGCACTTGGGAGGCAGAGGCAGGCAGATTTCTGAGTTCAAGGCCAGTCTGGTCTACACAGAAAAACCCTGTCTTGAAAAACCACAAGAAGAAGAAGAAGAAGAAGGAGGAGGAGGAGGAGGAGGAGGAGGAGGGGGAGGAGGAGGAGGAGAAAGGAGGAAAGAAAAGAAAGATAAAATGTGACAAAAATTAGCCCTCAATCCCACTCTTCCCTAACACTTATTCCTGACTCCTTAAGGGTAATCACTGTCTTTTTTTCTTTTTCTTTTTCTTTTTTTTTTGAGTTATTTCTTTGTGACATATAGCTCTTTCATAAGACAATCTGGAACAACCATTTTTAAAATAAATATAACCATTTTTAAAATAAAAAAAAATAATATATGTGTTTGTTAGTGCATACATTTAAACATTCATTATTTGCTTGTGCTAAAATCAGTCAGGGCAATTTCTTCTGCCTTTTTTGAAATGTGCTGAGCCTACAGTCATCTACAGTGACTGTGACCTTGCTGTAGAGCAGTATATTAGAACCTCCCTGTTCTCTGTAGCCATAGCTCACCTATCTTTCCCCATGACCCTCTTCTCTTCAGCTTGGGCGAACCGCTAGTCTACTCTGGATCTTTTCATATTTTACATAGAAGTGAGGTAGCGTGGTGCTTGTCCTTCTGGGAAAAGAATTAACCTTTGCTTGATATACCTAGGGCTGCTGATGAGTATTGTTAAGTTGTTTCCTCCTCTAGTTCTTGCCATGTCAACTCAGGAAATAAATCACGTGACAGTGAACTCCCGTGTTTCACATCAGAAACCTGTACTAGGGATGACGCTCTGGTTGGGTGTCTAGGTCAGTTGATACTCATAGGCAGCTAGACTTCCTTCTACTTCTGTTCTTTTCCTCGTCTCTGCCTGTGTTATAGCAGGCAGTGAACATCTTGTGATGATTTTAAACGTGTCAAGGGATCACCTATACACCTAACACAACATCTACTCTTTGTATCCCAACCACACCTTGTATAGTACCAGATGTGTACTGTGCATGCAATAACTTTCAGGTAATGAACATATGACTGAACAAATAAATCCTGCTTCTGAGAGAAAAATAAGGAGGGCCTGAATTTTATGTGCCTCTAGTGTTAAAACCCTCTCTCTGTGTATAGGTATGCCAAATTGTAAAATGTACTCTTCAGGTGAAATCATAAAGCTACCATCATTATCTCATAATAGCCTTTGTTTAAGCATAACATAAGATTAATTTTCTTTTCTTTGCCCCTTGGAAGAAATTTTTTAGAATGGTTCCATAGCCAGTCTATTCGCTGTTAGTTATTAGTTTTGGGCTCTTGAGCGCCCAGAACAAATCTGTGATCAACTGTCAATCAAATTTCTTGTCAGTTCAGCAGCTGGGGCCAATGGGAGTGTTTGATTGTATCTCCACCTGAGCTTTGTGGTCTCCTTTCTCCATCTACTAGGACCTGCCACCGGGCATCGGAAGTTAGAGCTGGAGGAAAGTGAGGGGCGTGTGAGGTCTCTCTTGACTGCAGTGCTAGAAATGTTACTAACACACTGGGCTCATTGCAGGGCCAGAGCAGAATCTTGCGTTGTTTGGAGATACCCTCTGACAGTTCTGGGGATTCTTGCAGCTCCACTGAGGTGAGTGAATGTGCTATGGCTGGTTGCTTAGGGTTTGCTCAAACTTCCTATCCTGGGTCTCCTGATAGTTTACCTTTAGCCTGTATTCTGAGAGCTTGTGAGAGACCACATCTTTTGGGTTCAGTCTCCATCTTAGAGAACCTGACCTAAGGTTGGACCCAAGTTAACTAACAGGTGTGTACCTAGCACCAGTTTCCAGGCTAAGCCCCGCTCCCCCCAACAAGACCTGTGTCTAACCCCAGTTTCCAGACTATCCCCAACAAAACCTACGTCTAGCATCAGTTTCTAGGTTATTCCCCAACAAATGTGTACCCCCAGGTTACAAGCCTGCCCCTGACACTTCACTTCCTAAAAACAACCAATCAGAAGGAAAACAGAAGTTACTTTTATGGTTTGGCCCTCCAGTCAAATGTGTGCCAGGCTAGATACCTGCTTCTTGCCTCTATAAATCCTTGCCTAAAACTAGGCTCATGGCCCTACCTTCCTTCTGTGTCAGGAAAGCCCAAGCTTGAGCTTCTAATAAAGAGACCCTAATGCAATTACATCAGAATCAGCTCCTTGGTGGTCTTATGGAGTTCACGAAAGCTTCCTGGCAGAACACTTGTATTGTTGACCATCTTTTGTAAGACCTGGGCTGGCACCCTCCTTCCCCTTTTACCCCTGTCCATGTCTGATCCACATAAAATATGAACTTTTGAATCACCATTGGTGGTATATTAATTACTGTCTCAACTCTGTAATGTTGTCCATTAACTCACATGCAGATCAACTCGATTTCAGCCACTTCTCAAATGTGAATCACACCCAAGTCGCTGCTCCTCAAGCCCTATGTCACCCTCACTGAGAAGCTTCTATAACACTCTTGTCTGTAAGCTTGATGTCCCCTATCAGTCCCATTTCAGGGTAGAGGGAAATGAAAATCCTACAGCTGATGGACAGAGGCGTCCTCTGGCTTGCCTCGTCTAACCCTCGCAGCGTCAGCTTGAGGAGTCCAGATACCTCTTTGCCAACACTGTGTGCTGGTCGACAGAATTCATTCTGAGACGTGAGAGGGGTGGGCTTACATCATCCTGGGGCCACAGCTGAAAGAGAGGTATGTAGTAGTTCACCATATGCTCACACTCATGCTGTGGTCATGAACAATCATTCACAGTACTCAAGTCTTTAAAGCTATTGTAGATGGGTCATTACAAGATGAAATATATAAGCAAATATTGAATATTTTGATCTCCAGGATAGCACATGGATAGTGATTTTTTAAAAGTGATACGTCACAGAGAGGCAGAGAGAAAAATGTGGATGTGACCAGAAGTCAGTTCTCTAGTGTCTTTTGCTAGGGTGGAAATGCTCTTTTCATACATGGCTGTGAAGTTTGCTTCTTCTCCTTTTTTCCTTATCCTGCTTTTTTCCCCTTCTGAATGTATTTTGGTGATATTTAAGTTATTTTTAATATATAATTTCTAATATATAACAAAATAGGAGATCAAAGCTATTTTTTTAAATTGGATACTTTATCTGTTTACATTTCAAATGTTATTGCCTTTCCCAGTTTCCCCTCTGCACACCCCTATCCCATCCCTCCATACCCTGCTTCTATGAGGGTGCTCCACCCCCATTCCTGCCTCACTGCCCTAGCATTCCCCTACACCAGAGCATCAAGCCTTCACAGGACCAAGGGGCCACCCCTCCCACTGATGCCAGAAAAGGCCCCTGCAGCTCCTTTAGTCCTTCCCCTAACTCCTCCACTGGGGTTCCTGTGCTCAGTCCAATGGTTGGATGGGAACATCCTCATCTGTATTGGTCAGGAGCTGGCAGAGCCTCTCAGGAGATAACTGTATTAGGCTCCTGTCAGCAAGCACTTCTTGGCATCACCAATAGTGTCTGGGTTTGATGTCTGCATGTGGGATGGATCCCTAGGTGGGGCAGTCTCTGGGTGGCTGTTCCTTCAATCTCTGTTCCACTCTTTGTCCTGCTATTTTATTTAGACAGGAGCAATGCTGGGTTAAAATTTTGGAGATGGGTGAGTGGCCCCATTCCTCAACCAGGGGACCATGCCTAACCTCTGGATATGGCCTCTTCAGGTTCTCCCTCCCCTTTGTCGGGTATTTCAGCTAATGTCATCCCTGTGGAGTCCTGAGAGGCTCTTGCTTTCCTGGCATCTGGGACTTCCTGATTGCATCCCCAGTTCCCCATTCCACATTGTTATACACCTCTGTTCAATTTCCTGACCTTCTATACATCTCCTCCATCTCCTCTCATACCTGATTCTACCCCCTCCCCCTCTTCCCTTCTTTCCAAGTCCCTCCCACCCTCTACTTCTCTTGATTATATTGTTTCCCCTTGAAAGTAGGACTGAAGCACCCACTCTGTGGTCTTTCTTCCTCTTGAGCTTCATGTGGTCTGTGAGTTGTATTGTGGGTATTCCACACTCTTTGCCTAATATCCCCTTATCATTGAGTACGTACCATGTGTGTTCTTTTGTGTCTGGGTTACTTCACTCAGCATGATATTTTCTAGTTCCATCCATTTGCCTGCAAATTTCATGAAGTCATTGTTTTTAATAGCTGAGTTGTACTCCATTGTGTAAATGTACCACATTTTCTGTATCCATTCCTTTGTTCAGGGACATCTGGACTGTTTCCAGCTTCTGGCTAGTATAAATATGGCTGCTATGAACGTAGTGGAATATGTGTCCTTATTACATGTTGGAGCATCTTCTGGGTATATGACCAGGAGTGGTATTGCTGGGTTCTTAGGTAATATTATGTCCAATTTTCTGAGGAATGGCCAAGCTGATTTCCAGAGTGGTTGTACCAGCTTGCAATCCCACCAGCAATGGAGGAGTGTTCCTCTTTCTCCATATCCTTGCCAGCATCTGCTGTCACCTGAGTTTTTGATCTTAGCTATTCTGACTGGTGTGAGGTGGATTCTCAGGGTCATTTTGATTTGCATTTCCATGATGACTAAGGATATTTCTTTAGATACTTCTCAGCCACTTGAGAATTCTCTGTTTAGCTTTGTTCCCCATTTTTTTTTTTTTTTTTGGATAGGGTTATTTGGTTCTCTGGAGTATCCAGTCTGTTAGTCTATGTCTTTCTATTGGGGAATTGAGTCCATTGATGTTAAGAGATACTAAGGAAAAGTGATTATTGCCTCCTGTTATTTTTGTTGTTAGAGATGGAATTATGTTTGTGTGGTTATCTTCTTTTGGGTTTGTTGAAAGAAGATTACTTTCTTGCTTTTTCTAGGGTGTAGTTTCCCTCCTTGTGTTGGAGTTTTCTATCTATTATCCTTTGTGGTGTTGAATTTGTAGAGAGATATTGTGTAAGTTTAGTTTTGCCATGGAATATCTTGTTTTCTCCATCTATGGTAATTGAAAGTTTTGCTGGATATAGTAACCTGGACTGGCATTTTTGTTCTCTTAGGGTCTGTATGACATCTGCCCAGGATCTTCTAGCTTTCATAGTCTCTGGTGAGAAGTCTGGTGTAATTCTGATAGGCCTGCCTTTATATGTTACTTGGTGTTTTTCCCTTACTGTATGTTATTTGACCCTTTTCTCTTACTGATTTTGTTTTGTTTTTGTTATTCTTTCTTAGCTTTGTCCATTTGGTGTTTTGACTATTATGTGGTGGGAGGAATTTCTTTTCTGGTCCAGTCTATTTGCAATTCTGTAGGCTTCTTGTATGTTCATGGGCATCTCTTTCTTTAGGTTTGGGAAGTTTTCTTCTATAATTTTGGTAAAGATATTTACTGGTCCTTTAAGTTGGGAATCTTCATTCTCTTCTATACCTATTATCCTTAAGTTTGATCTTCTCATTGTGTCCTGGATTTTTTGGATGTTTTTTTTGGGTTAGGAGCTTTTTTGCTTTTTGCATTTTCTTTGACTGTTGTGTCAATGTTTTCTATGGTGTCTTCCGAGACTCTCTCTTCTATCTCTTGTATTCTGTTGGTGATGCTTGCATCTATGCTCCTGGTCTCTTTCCTAGGGTTGTTTTCCTTCGTAATTTCTTTATTGTTTCTATTTCCATTTTTAGATCTTGGATGGTTTCATTCAATTTCTTTACCTGTTTAGTTTTGTTTTCCTGTAATTCCTTAAGGGAATTTTGTGTTTCCTCTTTAAGGGCTTCTGGCTGTTTATCTGTGTTCTCCTGTATTTCTTTAAGGGAGTTACTTATGTCCTTCTTAAAGTCCCCTATCATCATCATGAGATGTGATTGCAAATCAGAGTCTTGCTTTTCCAGTGTGTTCATGTATCCAGGGCTTGCTGTTGTGGGAGAACTGGATTCTGATGATGCCAAGGAATCTTGGTTTCTGTTGCTTATGTTCTTGCTCCTGGTTCTCAACAACTAGTTATCTGTAGTATTAGCTGGTCTTGCTGTCTCTGACTGTGGCTTGTGCCACCTGTAATCCTGTGTGTCAGCATTCCAGGCAGAACAGATCTCTCTGGGCAGAATTTGGGTATGGAGAGATGTGGCACAGGTTCAGCTCCAGGGCACAGACCCTAATTCTTCCATTTACACTTTAAACAAGCAACCATTTCAAAACAGATTTCAATGAGCATTCAAGTTTCTGAGAATGGGTGCTATGAGTTGGTAGCTTAGTATTCAGTGCTCAGAACCTACACTTTAGTGCTTATGGGGAATTCCATAAGCATTAAATTGGGGTTTCAATAGCAAGCTGTTCTATTTTGACACACCCATGTCAGGTACCAAGAAATATTTTAATATTCTTAGAGTAAGATGTTAAACATATTTCATCTGAACAAACAAATGTGTTATCTGTAGATTTTGGTTACTCTGATTATAAAACATATCAAAGGAATGGAATTTCTGTGGTTGTTTAAATGGATTAATTAGTTTTAAAATGTATGTGCTGAAGGTCAGCAAGATGACTTACTAAGTCAAGGTGCTTGCCCCACAAGCATGGAAAGTTTGGTCCCTGGGATCTACAAAAAAGTAGAAGACAAGAATTGACTCCATAGAGTTGTCTTTTGACCTCACACTTGTGCTGTGGCACCCCCACATACATCATAGGCATGTTTGTGCATATACACATAAATTTTAAAGCTATTTCCTGAAGATACATTCTGAGCTAGGCAGTAGAGTGGGTTCTCTGGCCACAACAGTGATCAGGAAGAACCCCTTCAGTATTCAGATGTTTGTGTACTCTAATATATTTAAGTCTAGTCAAAAGGCTTTTCATTTCTTGCTAGGAATTAATTCTTCAGGGACATATGTTTGAAAGGAATGTGGAAATAATACACACGTCTCCCTAGTGAGAAAGTTGAAACAGGAGGCTAGAAACTGAGACTTGGCTTTATCTGTAGACAACAGTAGCTCTCAGGGTTACCTTGCATCTGCTTCATTTTCTCAAAGCCCCTTTCCCTTGGCAACACAGTACCATGGAGATCATAATTGTCTGCACAGGGTTTGAAAATCTTCAGAAGCAGGCTGCTGTAACTGTAAAATAATATTAAAAAAAAAGAAGACTTTGAGACTCAGTGTTAGCTTTTCCCTTCCTAAAGCAAATACCTGTTGTTTTTCTCAGTGAGCTTAAGGAGACAATGAAACTTGTCAAATATTTATGATCCAATATTTTTTGCTTTGTTGTCTGGATCCAGCGGGAGGAATTTTGATTAATCATAATTGCTCACTTTCAGCAGGTGACCTGATTATTTTTCATATTTTAATAACTGCTTGACAAGTATTATTAAAAGAAAAAATAGAGTCAGAGGAATGTTATTTTCATGATCTCAACGTTCGAGCATGGTGTTTGTCTCCTGCCTGTGTTCGTTCCATGTTTTCCCTAAGATCTTAAGCTATTTTCAATATCTATAAACTTTTATACATGCATCAAAAATATAGGGGCCTGAAGCATGTCAGAAGCTCAATATAGCTCATACTTGCCACACTGCATACATGACTGCATCTTCCCTGGGAAATGCTCTCACCTCCTCTACTTAACTAAACTGCACCACCATCTGCCAGCTGCTCACTCTTGGAATATCACGTTAAACCTGCTGAAGTTGTTCTTAATGAAGTCCTTTTGGTTATTATCCAGCACCCTCTTTCTCTACAAAGGACAAAGTGCTTGATTTTTATAATGAATGAAACTTAGATCTCTTGAAAAACACGGCTCTTTTCCCATCCATGCAGTGCACCTTGCATGATGTTCTCTCTGATGCTGTTGGATGGTATGTTCCAGCAGTGTCAGTGTGTATAAATTATATGTAATTATGATGTCAGAACTATAATATAAAAGGTTCTTAAGAGTTGCCATTGCCCGATTTCTCACTCCCTATCCCCTGTGATACCATCACAGGATGTTTGTAGTATTGTCAGGAGCATGGTCACTTAAGATTAGTTGAACATGCTCAGAGACTAGCAATGACGAAATCCCATAACATACACATACAGTCAAAGTGTGTGTGTGGTGAGTGTGTATGTGAGTGTGTGTGAGTGTATAATTCCAACTTCTGTTTAGTCAGGGTTCTCTAGAGTCACAGAACTTATGGGTAGTCTCTATATAATAAAGGAATTTGTTGATGACTTACAGTCTATAGTACAACTCCCAGCAATGGTCTGCAGTAGTTGTGAATGGAAGACCAAGAATCTAGCAGTTGCTCAGTCCCATAAGGCAAGCAGGTAAAGAAGAGAGAGAGTAAATCTTCCTTCTTCCAATGTCCTTGTGTAGGTCTCCAGCAGAAGATGTGACACCAATTAAAGGTGTATGCCACTGCACCTTTATTCCCAGATGACCTTGAACTCAGATATCTCCCTGTCTTAATCTTCTGGAATTCATAGCCACTATGTCTCAAGATCTCCATGCCAAGATCCAGGTCAGAAACTTGTATCTCTCAGCCTCCAGATTAGGATCACAGGTGAGCCTTCCGATTCCGGATTGTATTTCATTCCAGATATAGTCAAGTTGACAACCAGGAATAGCCACTACAATCTACTCCTTGTCAACCTGATACAAATAATATCTCATGTCCACATGAAACAATAACAAGATCATGAATACACCTAACATGATATATGTATGTGTATGTGAGTGTGTGTGTATGTGTGTGTGTGTATGAGTGTATATATATGTGTATATAAGTGTGTATGTGAGTGTGTGTGTGTGTGTGTGTGTGTGTATGCCACTCACACTTTGCGTGACAGCAGTTTATGAGGCAAAAGCTTCATGGAAGCCAGTCTCCTGCATTGTCTCCTTGGAATTCCCCAACTCAGAGGTAGCCCAGATATGTCCTTGTGAACTCGAGTGCCAGGTGCCCACCAAGATATGATTTACTAATAGCTAGACAAAATCGGACATTGCTCTTTGACCTTTACCAATGTTCCAACATCTTAGCCAAACCCTGGCTTGGAATTTCGTAAAGAATATACCCATCCTGACTAATTGCCTTCAGCATTGTGGGTAGGGCATTGAAGCTTACAGAATGGGAGACTTATCCCAGGGCAAGGTCAAGTAGAATCCTCATTCTGCAGTCACATACTGCAGCTGAACCACTCCTACGAATTAGCAAGAGAGAGAGGAGTCTCTACTATCCCAGAAGATTAGCATAGTGGGTGTTTTACTAAGGATGGGCAGGACCTTGAGCTGTATGTGTGTGTGTGTGTGTGTGTGTGTGTGTGTGTGTGTGTGAGACGTTGTGCAGCAGTCAGGACTCAAGATTCGAGCTTCGATCCTCTACCCTCCTGGCTGGCACACCCGCAGTCCCTTGGCCAGGAATCCGGCCAGGCGGCATGGGCCAGAGTGTGCTTGGACCAGGGGTGCTGCACCAGTCCAGAAGAGATGGCTGTTGTTTTAGACCCAGTGTGTTTTAGATGGCCTCAGAGGTACCCTGACCACTGAGCTGCCAGATTTTTCATTTCTCTTTTGTAAAAGTCTGTTGCCATTTTTGAGAAATACATTTAGATCTTGTACTTCCTTGTGTTGTGTCTGCCATTATTCCTTCCCCCAACACCTTGTCGACCTGACTAGGACCCCATTTCTCCCACTGGTTGAGGGAGGCCCAGACTGGCCGGCCTGTAGCATGTATATGTGTGAGTGTATATATGTGGGTGTATGAGTGTGTATGTGTGTGCGAGTATGTATGTGTGTGCATGTGAGTGTGTATGTGTATGTATGTGAGTGTGTGTGAGTGCATGTGCTAATGTGTGAGTGTATGTGTGTTGTACATTTTAGCAGTTACTGAACTCTGTCTCTTATGGGTTGATTTCAGAATAGTCTTGTAACTCTATGGGTAACACTTAGTTATACCTGCGTAACTCTGATCTTGGTGGCCAAACCTTGCTCAGTCCTCGCTGAGAATGGTACACTCAGCTAGTGATATACATTATTTCGAGTAAACTAAGTTGCTAAAGATCATAGCACTCTGACGAACTGGAGTTCACTCTACAATATCAAAGATTTTGCAGTTGGATTGTAACATTAAGCTACAGGCCACACGATATAGGCAAAAGATGTGCCAGTGAGTGGAATCGAGGCGCCGAAATAAGTATGTGAATGTATATAAGAATTTTCTTGCCACTTTGGTGGAGATTCAGGTTCAGAGAAGCATTTTTAACAACACAGTGACATTACACATTAATGGTGACCTAGCCATTCCAGTTGTACTAACAAAAAGAAGACGCACTAGAAACACGGTTTAGTGTTTTCTCCCCGTCCAGTCCTGGCTTAGGCCACAGACTCCTCTGGCCTGAGCTTGTTTGCACCGTCTCTAGTCTCTAGCTACCTGATTGGGGGTGGGTGGGGTGGGGTTGGGGTTGCTACTGCGCTGGGCCACTTCTGGCATCTTTGAGGGAGCACTCCTCTCGGGGTTCTTTTCTCTTTCCTGTCTTTCGGGCTGACATGGCAGGGGCGGGGGTGGGGGTGGGCAAGGGCTCCTCACTCTCCTTCATTAGGCTATGCTACTGTGGTCAGTGATAGTTATCAGAAGCTTCCTTTGTATCACTCTGCTCAAGAAGATCATAGCAATAAACGACTCTTCTGGGTCAGCAATATTGGAACTGTATCCTAAGGAAGGATGCAGAATACACAAGAAGGACAGACTACACCAAGATCCAGAAAGGCAGCAAGGAGCCTGGCTCTGATAACAAAGGTGTGCGTGGGACTAGACTGGGAAGTTGCAAGGGCTAGAACTGTAGCTCAAAGTAGGAATCAAGCACCATACCAACTCCCCTTGCCCACTGTGGTGACGCAATATAGGAAGTACTGACCGCATGTATCGCTCACTCAGAAGAATGGACCCTAATGCTTCTCTCTGTAGAGAGTAGCTTTGCCACCTCCTCCCAGCTGAATCACACTAGAAGGCATGTTCTAGCCCCTGACATTTATCTCCATTTACATATTGGTGCTTTTGATAACTATATCTCTGCATTAAAATACTCTCTTGATGAGCTCCAATTCTATGCATTTAAACTCTCTGTCTCTACCATCAGCTGCTGGAGGGCATTTTCTTACAGGCATCTTAAGTTCAACATCTTTCAACTAGAAATCATCATCTTCCACCTCTGGTTGGCTTTCCTTCCTTGGTTTTTCTCTTTCCTTTCCTCCCGCCCTCCCTTCCCTCCCCCTCCCTTCCTTTCTTCCTTCCTTCTTATCTACAATTGACATTTTACATTTTTTATTGCATTTTTGTCTCTCTGTGTGTTCATATGTTCGTGTGCATGTGCACGTATGTGTGTGTGCGTGTTAAAGCCAGAGGTCAGCTCTGGAGTCTTTCTTGATTGCTTTTCATCTTTCTTGTCTCTCCCTGAATTTGAAGCCCTCCCAGCCAACTAACTAGACTGGCTAACGAGCAAGCCTCTGGGACCCTCCTGGCTTCCATCTTTCTGATTTCAGCCTTTCAGCTGGGGGATCAGGGGCACCCACTGCTGTGGCTAACTTTCTCTGTAGCTTCTGGAGGCTTAAACTTGGGTCCTCCTGGTCACTCACCAAGCTCCTGGTCAGCTGGGCCATCTCCCCAGCCCCCTTTTTAAATGATGAAAAACCAAAGCAGAAAGGTGCTTAAAGGCCACCCACCCATTGCCACTTAACATGTAAAAGCTGTCAGTTTCAAATACTATCAGCCTCTTCTAAATAAAGCCAAAACAATGACTGTGCCTGAATTTTTGTTCTTGTTTGTTTGGTTTTTTTGCTGGTTATTGAAAATATATTTTCTTTTTACATAATCTATCCTGATTGCTGTCTCCTTTCCCTCTACACCTGCACACAGTGAGGATTCTCCAAGCTACAAAACACTCCCCTGTCACACTTGCAGGGATCTTTATATTGTCTGGCTCCCTCTAAGCGGTTATAAAAACATAGGCTATGTGCTTGCTTACTTACTAGGTGTAGATAAACAGCCAAAGCAATCTAGATGATTCCAGAATATTCAGGGCAAAGTTTCATTCTTCAGGTTATCTCTTTCTCCCAATAGGACTGGGGCCTCAGGCCTGACTGTGATCCACTTCTGCAAGTCAGTTTGACTTTTCTCTTTTGTACGTTGCCTTAAAAGATGATTTTAAAAGTGAGATATTTCAGCCTAGAAGCAAGAGGAAACATGGCAAGCCAGCAAGAGTGAGCCCCAGGAAAGCTCAAGGCATTCTTCTCAGGAATGTTTCTTCTATTGAAGCCCTTTGTGCAGAACATATTTATTGTTTCCAACTGGACCTGTGGTACCCACTGCGTTTGCCAAAGATGCTCCTTAGAGATGCCTCGGAAGGAAGACCAGAACTGCCTTTCCTTTCCTTAGCAATGATGAGACAGAATGGCAGTACTTCTTTTTTTCCATACAAGAGGTGGTACGATGAGAGGTGACAGAGGTGAAGTCTGACACCTGTCACACAGGAGGAGGTCCTAGCAGCACCATCTACTCTCATTATTGTTCCCGTGTTTCACATCCTCTTGCCCTTGTGAAGAGCCAGGACAAAACACACACAGAAAGGCCCACGGCAGTTATAGTTTCTGGCCTTAATGAAGACTGGTTGAATATGCATATACTCATGCTATGCTCAATGTGGGTAGCTCCCAGCAGCAAAATTCTTATATTAACACTCTAGAATGAAAACATAGCCCTGGCTCACATAGGCCTTAACTGACCAGGAGTGCTGGCCTCGAAGCCTAGAGTTATGTTCTGGAGGGTGGGTCTGATCTGTTAACTTTTCGATCAATGAGGTACAGTGTGCCTGGATTTTTAAAACAGGTTTTACTTTAGATTTTTTTCCCCTGCTTTGTTGATTATTTTATTAAGTGTTTGAGTGTTTTTCCTGTGTGTAGGTATGTGCACCAGGTGAATGTGTGGTACCTGCAGAGATCAGATGAGGCCATCAGAGCTCCTGGAACTGAGGGGACAGACAGTTGTGAGCCACCATGTGCTGGAACTGAATAGGGATGTAGTCTCTTAACTGCAGAGCTGTTATCTCTCCAGCCTTGTGACTAGATTTTTCCTTACCTCAGTTGCCTATGATCATTTTACTTTTCTTAATAGTAGCATGTTAAGGACAATTATTTCATCCCTACTGGGAGTGGCCTGATGGGACTATAATCAACTACACTGACCTTTGTTAGCTAAAAGATGTAATTTGACCCAAATGAGACCAATTGGATGCTCCCTACCTGGAATATGTATTGTAATTAGAGGGAAAATTGACTGCATATCCTTGGGATCCACACATTCATTGACAGGTAGGTCTCGGTTAAAGAGAATCCTAAATTCCTAATTAGCCTCTGGAGCAGGTCAGCTCTGCTGGTGCTCTCGCTGACTCTGCTACCTTCCTTTTTAATAAACACACTTTTGTTTATCCTTGGAAGCCAGTTTCTGCTGTCTGCAGCCAAAGAAGTCTAACAGCTACAAGCACTACTCAAGTGCTGTGGGTCTAACACACAGACTACATGCCGAGTTCTTCTGTACGGGCCAAGCAAGAAGAACAGGGTCATGATCCAAATGCAAGCTTTTCTCAAAGACCCTGACTCCAGAAATGAGATGCATGGACTGATCTTTCTCATCTCTTAATGGAGGATAATCTCATTTGTAATCTTATATAATACTTTTTTGGTTCTAAAATTTTTAAATGATTTTTTTTTTTAATTTTTGAGATTATAATTTCACAATTTCCCACTTCCCTTTTCTCTGTCTCAGTTCTCCCATGTGCTTTATCCTCTCATTCTCTTTGACATTCGTGGCCTGCTTTTTCTTTAACTGCTTTAATTGCTGTTATGTGTGAGTGTATGCTCTTCTAAATATATAAATACAACCTGCTTAGTCTTTATAATGTTACTTGTGTGTATGCTTTCAGAGCTGACCAATTGATATAGGATTACCAATGGGTGTGCTCATCCCTGGGGAAGGCTATTTCTCCCACTCTCAGCATTCCTTGGTTGCCTGGAGTTCTTTGTCTACTGTTGATGGCTCATGAGTTTACTCCTGTCTGTGTTAGGAGGTCCATTGGTGTCATTATTGTTCAGGTAATGTTTAGCCAGTCATGTTGGTGGGATTTCATGAATGCAGCTTCTGATACTTTTAGGAGATGCAACTTTACAGAAAACTCCCAGATCTTTTGTTTCTAACAATCTTTCTACCCCTACTTCCTCAATGGTTCCTTAGTCTTAGGTACGGGAGTTATGTTGTAGAAGTTGTAAAAGCCTCCACAACTCCAAGTTGTATTGGTTGTTGTTTTCTATAATGCTTTGCTACAAAGAGAAGTTCCTTCAATGAGGGAATGAGGGTCATGAACTACACTTATCTGTTGGTACACACACACACACATTTAGAGTGTACTTAAGGCTTGTGTTGATTTAGGAAAATGGTTGTAGGCTGTCCTTAAAGATCCATGACTTCACGAGGCTTGGATAGTTGGCTAGGTTTCCAGTACCTCATATGATTTCTCTCTTGTTAAGATCTTAAGTCCAAGTAGAGAGCTGTTGGTTACTGCCAAGGTATGTGTGCCATTACTGCACCCTTAGGCTTTTTCCATGCTATTCATACTTTAAAATCTTCTAATTAGTCATTGACCTCTTCCATAGTAGTATAGCAACACATTTATACAATATGAAGTCCATGTTAATTGAATTGAACTGATGATGAGCTAGAACCTTAAGTGCTAATCCTGACTCTATAACTATTAACAGTGGAAACAAATTCATCTTGGTGTCACTTTACTCCTAAATAAAATTAGAATCATCCATTGGGCATAGTAGTACATACCTGTAACTTCAGTACTCAGGATGCAGAGGCAACTTTGCAATGAGTTTGAAGATGGCCTCAGTTTGTGTCAAGAAAATTAGAATAGTTCCTTGTGCCTTGTGTACTTAGTAGAGTTCAAAGAGCCAAGTGTTGTGGTGTGTGGAGAAGGACTCAGGACAGGGCAAATCAGTAAGAAAGTAATTGGAAAGGATCCTATGGCTCAAGACAGCACTCCTTGGTTCCCAGAATCCTAACAAATAACTACACAGGCATTTGGATTTATGCTTTGGAAGCTTGTGGCCACTTCTAACTTTGTGTATTTCTGTATGAGTTAAAAAATCACACCCCTTTTGTATGGAGGAGTTGAAGTCACTCAACTTTGCTCTAGTACTTCTGTTCTACTCCTTAGTCTAAGTGCCCATTATCTCTGATGACAGTCTGTCTTCTGGGTCACATTTATAGGTCTCTTCAATGCATTGAAGATAGAGCCACATTGTGGGGATATGGGAGAAAAATTTGATGGGTCTTGCACTGTGTTTCATATGGGCCTAGAGCTCATTATGTAGCCCAGGCTAGCTTCAAACCCAGGTAACCCTGCCTCAACTTCCTAAGTACTGAAATTGTAGGCATATGCTACCACAATCAGCTCACAGTTACATTAAAGATAAATACTTGTCTCATCCACAGTCTCACTAGTTCTGAGTGCTGCCCATTGGCCTTCTGTCCCTGAGATTCCCTGATCCTATCAGAGATCTGTCTGCATAATTTCCCCCATTGATGTAGTTAGACTATTAACTGTCCACACAAAAGATTCATGTATTGAATGCTGCTATTTTGGAATATTCTGGGAGTTTTAGGAGGTGGGGCTTTGCTGGTGGAAGTGGGACCTGGAGTGTATCTTGTTCCAGTACCCCCCTAGCATGCTGTCTGCTTCTTGTTGGCCATGAGGGCAATAGTTCCTACCACATTCTTCTGTTGCTGTGATGTTCTGCCTCATCAGAGACCCAGAATCAACAGAGTCCAGGAGTGTAGGTTGAACTTTCTGAAACCATGAGCCCAAATAAATCTTCTCAGCATTAAGTTGTCCCTCATTTTACTGTGGTGATACGAAATGTAATGAATACCATCTTTATCTTTGCCTAGTTAACTTCTCCCTCATTCATTAGGGTTTATACCTTAAGTCAGTTCCTTAGAAAAGTCTCTCTTGATTTTATAGGCCTGGTCAGACTCTCTTCATCGTCCTTTTAAATAGTGTGTGTGTGTGTGTGTGTGTGTGTGTATGTGTTTGTGTGTATGTCTGTGTGTGTATGTGTTTGTCTTTGTGTATGTATATATGTCTGTATGTGTGTTTGTCTTTGTGTGTGTGTTTCTGTGTGTGTGTCTGTGTGTATCTATGTGTTCATGCATATGTGGATATCAGAGGACAATTTTCAGGAGTTGATTCCCTCTTCCCATCATAGATCTGGAGATTGAACTCAGGTCCTCAGGCTTGCACAGCAATGACTTACACCTGCTAAGCCATCCCATTGTCCACTCATTGTCTTCTCAGTACCTGTCACACTTAGAGTATTTAACTGTATATCATCTGCCCAAGGAAGCCCTCATGTAATAGACTAAATGTTTACTTCTTCTAAGTTCATGTATGGAATCCTACATCCTCAGCCAGTGGAGAGATAGGATCTTTGGAGGAGTTTAAACAATGAGGATGGTACTCTAATGAATGTGATTACTGCCCTTGCAAAGACACCTAAAGAACTTTCTCAGTCCATTTCCATCATGTGAAGGAGATCATGAAAAGAGCAGGCTCCAGCCTGGACACTCTTGTAAGTTTATTTTCAGTTTTACATCTATCTGTCCATCTGTCTATCTGTCTATCTATCTATCTATCTATCTATCTATCTATTTATTTATCTATCTCTATCTCTATTATCTATCTATATTACTTCCCTTACCAATCTTCTATATGATGCTTTCCAAAATATTTCTCTATTTTTCACACACTGACAAGTTTATCAATACAAAGATATTCACAATATCCTTTTTCCTCTTGCCATCTGTTAATGCCACTTTTAGCCTTTTTAATATTTATTTTTTTGTTCTTCCTGTTAATGTTTCTCTTCCTCCCTCCCTTCCTTCCTTCCTTCCTTCCTTCCTTCCTTCCTTCCTTCCTTCTTTCCTTCCTTCATGTCTTCCTTCACTTTATATCCTGATTGAGCCCCTCTGTCCCATCCTCTCCTCCCAGTCCCACCCTTACAAACCTTTCCTGTCATAATCACTCCTTTACCTCAGAGAAGAGGAAGCATCCCCTTGGGTACCACCCCACCCTGGGACATCCAATCACAGTAGGCCTAACTGTATCCTTTCCCACTGAGGCCCAACTGGTCATACAATTAGGAGAAGAGGATCCAATGGCAGGTAACCAAATCAGAGACAGTCCCTGTTCCAATTTTTAGGGCACCCACATGAAGACTAAGTTGCACATCTGCTATTATATCTCTTTATTGGTAATATACATTTAGAGGCTAATTACTACATGTGAAACCTTTTAAATTTTGTATATGAACTGTTTCATGCATAATTGCTATTTAATGTATTTCTATAGGTTAGAATCCTATAAATATGGGAACACTATAAATTCTTGTCACATATTTTGCACACATTAATGATGCAAAAGACAAGTACTACTGTGGGGCTGTGAAAAGCAGTCTGTGTTTTGGTTGAGCAAGTCTTAACTTCTGGAGACCCAGTGAAAGATTCTACAAGGGACAGAAACAGTGGAGACATATTCCCAGACATAGATGGCTGAGTCCATGAGCCCTCCAACTCCATTAGCCTGTACTATCTGTCATGTAGACAATTTCCAGCATTCTGGCTGGACTCTACCCCCAGTCAACTGACCATAGGTAGATATGCGCCGCTCCACAGACAGGTAGCCCAGCCCACCATATAAGGGGCAGTTTTCCTCTCCCCTTTTCTTTTTTTTCCTCACTCTCTTTCTCTCTGTCTCTCTTCTCTTTTACTCTTGTCTTAACTCTCCTTTCACCCTCTCTCCACATGGAGATGGCTGGCCTCTACTTTCTCATCTCTTCTCTCTCCTTTCTATAATAAAACATCTTATGACCATGCATTGCCTCATTTCAACTAGATATGCTGTGTGGGCCAAGCATTTGCAGCCATGAGGACTGGACTGAGAACACCTACTCATGCCTGCTGCACCTGAACCATAGGCCAACCACTTTCTTCCCCTGCCCCCTCTCTACCTTCGACCCCAGAGCAGACTGAACTGCTCTGGGGCCCCCAATTCATTCTTAGCTCCTCTGCGGTGTCCAGCATCGCCTGAGATTCCCAAGGGGATATAACCTGCGTCCTCTGTAACTTGGCCTCTGTAAGGCCCAAGGACTCCCCCTTAAGCTCTTCCCCCCTATTTTCTGAGGACTGGGATACAGACACCCATCCAGTGGCGGAGTGGGGCACACAGACAGACACTCGCGTCTGTGGCCCAGAGTATTGGAACTCTGGCAGGACATGAGTCATCCTTTCTAATCCCTTTTGTATCCCACAGCAGCAGAGCTCACACTCAGTTCTCCACCTGTGGCATAGTGGTGGAGTGTGCCCCAGCTGTGGCAGAGAGCACTGCCCCCAACATACTATATTTTATCTAGCTGCATGATCAATTACATTCTTGATACAAATAAAATCCCCTTTAACCAAATGTCAAGAGACTCCTATTTATAATCTTATGGGTCTCATGATTAGATGCATTTCCCTCTAGCTTTCACCTTTATATGGGGGTATATATTTGGCCCTGTATCTTTGGGCTCTGATGCTGCAAGAGCTGCCTAGCAGCAGTCTGAATATTTTTCCTAGAGGGTTTTTGTATGCTGGATCAGCTAGCAATAATTTAGCTACATACAGAATTGACTATGAACCACATAGCTCAATTCAATTAAGTTAAATTAAATGTATTTTTAATTTAACTTTTTCTTATAGCGGGATCCCAAAATAACTACAGCTACTCCAGTATCACACTATTGCAGTCAATTGATTAAAACTGCTATTTATTTACATTTTAGCATTCTAACATTCTAACATTAACATGGTGAACATACTGGCATAAAAGCAATAAGGGGTCCTAATTTTAATCAGTAGCAGGTTAACTCTTGTAATTGTGCATATTTTATAAAGCACATGGTCATTTGATGTTGCTGACCCACCAACAACCTTAGAAAGAGCAATGCAAGAGAGGAATCTGAATATTCTAATAAGCAATCTCCATGAGTCTGCTACTTAATGCTCCTCTGAGTCTCTGTAGGATTAGTATTTGCAGGTTTATATAGAGCTAACATGTAGCAGGGGTTATAAGAACATTGACATGGGAGATAACTTTTCTCATTCCCTGTTCCTCTAAAAGACAAGTTCATACTTTACACCATGACTTCCAAGCTAGACAGATACCAGCTTTGATCACAAAGAAATCCAAAGAGCAAGTAACAAAGTGGCTTCAATGAGGAACTCCCCCAAATCTTTCCCAAGCCTCCTATGGCCTCCATTCTATCATGTGATACTTTACTCAGTGTCTTGGCCCATTGTTCTTACCTAATAGTTCTGTTTTTGTCAGGAACATCAGGAAAGACTGTGTGATTGACTTAACCCAAGTACCAGTAATGCTGTACATTACCAAGCAGTGAGTATTCAAAAGATTTGAACCTCATTTCCCCAGAAAGCATCCTCTTATGGAGCCAAATGAACGTCCTGGTGACAACATAGGCCTTTGAGCCACTGGTGCTGTATAGACAACAGTTCCAACCTTGCAAGTTCAGTTGATGAGAGTGTTGGAATACCTCACTTTCTTTCTTTTAAAACATTTTTTTTTTGAGATTTTTTTTCATTTTATGCATACAAGTATTTTGCTTGTATCTATGTCTTTGCTCCTTGTGAATGCCTGGTGCTCAAGGAGGACAGAAAAGAGCATTGTATCCCCTGGAACTAGAGCTACAGACAGTTGTAAGCTACCATATGGGTGTTGGGGATTAAACCTGGGTCATCTTGAAGAAAAGTCAGTACTCTTTCACACTGAGCTATCTCTCCAGTTCCCACTGCCCCCTCACTTCCCCCCTTTTATTGGAAATAGTTTTTTTCTTACATAATATATCCTGATTAGGGTTTCCCTCATCTACTCCTCCCAGCTCCTCCCTGTTTTCCCTCCCAGTCAGAATCACCCTACTTTTTTCTGTCTCATTAGAAAACAAATAAGCTTTAAATAAAAGTTAAAATTGCAAATGAACACATTGAAATAGGACAAAGCAAATAAAAAGAAGGAAAATATCTCAAAAAGAAGACCCAAGAAACAGATATTGATGCAGAGAGCCACTTGTTCACATACCCAGGAATCCCATTAAAAACACCAAACTGGAAGCCATAATATGTATGCAAAAGACCTGTAGGGTAAAAAGAGAGAGAGAGCAGAAAGTCCTGACACCCATGATGAGACAAGGAACTCCCAAAGATGCCACTGACTTTGTTTTCTGTGGGCCATCTGCTGCTAGGCATGTGCCTTTAAGAGTAGCTTCTTTTCCCAGTGAGACTCCTTAGGAGAAAACTAAAGTTAATTTGCAAGTGGTTATCAATTGGAGATAGCTTCTGGGTTAGGTGTGGGGCATGTGTACACTTTTCCTCTCAGCTCTAGGACTCCATCTGGTGTGGACCTGTGCAGGTCCCCTGCATGCTGCCTCAGTCTCTATGAGTTCATGTGAGTTTTGTTCCTGTTGATTCAGGGACCTTGTTTTCTTGGTGTTCTCCATTCCCCACTAGCTCTTACAGTCTTTCTGTCTCTTATTCTGCAGGATTCTCTGAACCCTGATGGGAGGGATTTGATGAAGACATCAGTTTAGGGCTGAGTGTTTCAAGGTCTCTCACTCTCTGGATTTTGTCTGGCTATGGGTCTCTGTATTTGTTCCTAATACTGCAGTTGTATAGGCTACATTTCCAACCTTGTGTGTTCTGCAGGAGGAAGCTTCTCTGATTATGTCTGAAGAAGCACTGATCTATGAGAATTTCATTGGGAGTCATTTTATTGCTAGAGGTTAATGTGAGAACACAATAAATACCTAAGCGGTTGGACGGGGAATACGCCAGTCCATGCTTCTATTCCTTCTTTTCCTCCTTGTCTTCCTTGTCCTCATCCCCCTCCCCTTCCCCCATTCCCTCCCCTCCTCCTCTTCCTCCTTCTCTTGCTCCTTCTCCTCTTCTTCCTCCTCTTCCTCCTCGTCCTCCTTGTCCTCCTCGTCCTCGTCCTCCTCCTCCTCCTCCTCCTCCTCGTCCTCGTCCTCCTCGTCCTCCTCGTCCTCGTCCTCGTCCTCCTCCTCC